>JBBUKS010509883.1:0-33792 GCA_038050645.1 Hedychium gardnerianum | reverse complement strand
CTAAGCTCGTTTAATTTTTAAACGAGATTTTTTCGAGCCGAGCTCAAATCGTTCGCGAGCTATTTAATTTCATTACGAGCCGAGCTCGAGCTTAAGAATTAAAGCTCGAATCGAACTCGGTTCGATTACACCCCTAGTTGTAGCAGCTACTAGATAGCTTCTACGCGTTGTAAATATTAAATTCTAAACTCACCTAAAACACGTTATAGTAGCTACTGAGTAACTTCTACACATTGTAACAGCTACCGAATAGCTTCTACACGTTGTAGCAACTATTTGGTAGTTCCTACACGGTATAAATCTTAAACCCTAAATCCTAAACTCACCTTAAACACGTTGTAGCAACTATTGGGTAGCTTCTACAACCGGGTAGCTGTTACACGTTGTAGAAGCTACCGGGTAGCTGTTACACATTGTAGAAGCTACCGAGCAGGCTGCTACACGTTGTAGAAACTACCGGGTAGCTGCTACACGTTGTACAAGCTACCGGGTAGCTACTACAACAACGTTGGGTCAAAGGATAATTTCGGGATAAAATTATAAGAGGGGCACCCATTTAATTGTTTTGAAAAAAGTGACGCTCAGCATGTTTTTCTTAATTTGGGGTGCCCTTTTGATTTAATCAAAATTATATTAATGCAAAGATGATTAAAATAAAGGAGTTTCAATTTTTTTATAGACTCAATTCTACAACAAATGTGAAGATAAATATTCTAAATAAAAAATCTATTAATTTTAATTGAGATTATAATTATTCCTTTATATTACTAAAATAAAAAAAGTGCTAATTACCACACAACAAAAATCAAATCTTTTATTATGGGCATGCCAATCTTGAATATTATTCCTCACGTTGTTACCTTTCATTATACATGTAGTCATGTACCAATCTGAAATTTATTTTCAATCTTGAATAATCTTCACCTTGTTACCTTTTGTAAGTCTTTGTGTTGATCTTATTTTTCTAGTAATGATTTGCAGATACTAAACAATTTCAAGCTCTCAATTTGAGATGATTGATTTGGTTGAATTACACCATTTCCTTGGAATTAAAGTTCTTAGATCCAAGTATGGAATTTTCATCACTCAAAAGAGTTGTGCAAAAGATATTTAAAATATATATATAGAATAGAGAATGCTTATTACAAGATTGAAATTGAAAAAAAAACATGGTGAAGGGAAGTTGATTAACTCAATCATGTTTCAAAGTTTGGTTGGAAACTTATTATACTTAATAGATATTATGTATGTTGTAAGTTTAGCAAGCATGGTTATGGAAAAAACCATTCTCTAACCATTGGGAGGCAACAAAAAAGAATTCTTAAATATGTGAAAAGAACTCTTAACTGTGGTGCTTTCTATTAGGTAATGTGTCAGTTAATATTGTTGTCTATACTGAGAGACTTAGCGAAGTGTGAATTGTGCTTTTGATCTTGGAAGTGGAGCAATAGTATGGTTCAAAAAACTAACCTACTATTGCAATCTCTATCATTGAAGCTAAATACAATTTTTTTCCCTTCTTTTTGCAAGATATCATTTACTTTAGTTGCATGATATTTTAGAGAATCTCAAGCATGTTCAAGAAGGTTCAACAATCCTATTCTATGACAACTTTTCAACAATTTTAATTTCGAAGGATTTAGTTCTTCATGGATAAACAAAATATATCTGAATTTGATACCATTTCTTAAGGGAGCTTGTGAATGAAGGTGTTGTTCATGTTGAGTATTACAGGACCAATGAACAAAAGGTTGGCATCTTCACTAAACCATTTGGAGGGCCTCTTTTCACAAAAAAATTGCAGAAAGTATAGGAATGAAGAGTACAGGAGGCATTATTGGATCCTTAAACTAAATTGCTTTAGTCAAGAAGTTTTCATAAGTTCAAGTTTTTAGAATAAACAAAAAAAGAAGTTAAATTTGTCCTTGGTTATATTTATTTTACAAAATACCATAACTTTAACTCTCAGTGATAGCCAAGAAAAGATACGCCAAAAAAAAGACAAAAGATTAAAAGAAGCAATTAAGAACAGTTCATTCAAGTGAAGTAAATGGTTACTTGCAAGAACGGGCAATGGTCATGAGGCCGTTTGTTGAGAATCCTGAGCACTTGTCAATCTTAATCGACTTGAGCTTGTCCCCTCTAACCCTAACCAGCACAGCAATGTCCTCGTCCTCAATGATCATCCGGCGAAAGTGGACGGACTTGAGGCAACTAAGGGACTCGGCGAGGCCACGAACCCACGGACCAGCGTAGCCACCCCACTCTTCTGGGATGAGGTTGAACATGGCAGCGCGAGGCTTGCCTTTGAGCTTTAGCGACTCTAGGTTGGGGAACCTACGGCGGAGCCGATCGGGGCTGGTGGAGTAACAGATGGCAATCGTCACCTGCATCCGCGACCGGGCGTCGATGCGGTACCACCGCTTGCAGACCAACGAGACCGCCTCCCTATCGCGTGGATCGTCCATGTAACCCAGCACCAGCTCCAACGCGGCGTCTGGAACCTCAAGCCTCATCGGGCAGCTCTTCGGCTTCATCCTTCTTCCAACCAGCACGGTTGAAGACCCCCCAAAACCTACTTCCACGCTAACCAGCCAGATCCGCCGCGGTGGATTCCGACGCCAGATTCTCACCGAACCCTAAACCATTCTTTTCGAGATTGGCGCCGGCAAATAATGAAAGATCTACGGAAACAACTTAAAGAAAAAGAACCAGAACTAGGAGGAGATTGGTGAAGATGATACGATCAAGAAAATCGCGATCGAGTTGAGCCGCGAGCCCTAATTTAAGTGTTGTCGTCCACTTCTTTTATTGGATAACAATAATAATATTCCGCCATAATAATAATACTAGTCCGATTGACAGAGGAAAAGCCCAAAAACGACAAAATGTTTCCATTTGTGTTACCCTGAGTAATCATTCCGCTGTAAATTTCTTAGAATTTTATTTTTAATTGCCAAATCCATAAGCATGGCAATTAATGTCATAAACAGTTTCTAATATTTACATAATGTACAAATTTAAATAAAATTTATCAAACGGTTAAAACAATTTACAGAAATTAAGAATATAAACTATAAAAATAAATAATACATCTAAATTTAATATAAAATACAACTCTATTAATTTGTATCACTTGTTTATATATTTATACTGTATTGCCTTATTAAAAAATTTAGAAAATAGTTATCTTTTTTTTACAACTAGCTTGGACGTAAATTTTTTAAACAATATTTTTTTTATAAACAGCAATTACTTCAATATAATTTTAATCAATTGGAGGCTTAAGTAGTTGATTAAAGGTGAAATTCAATCAAATAGCTAGAATTCATTGATTATATTTGACCTTCTAAAATACTAAAAAAATTATCGAATCAATTGAGATGGCCAAATTAGCGTTATTGGAATGCTTATCATGTAAACTTTTGGAGAGTTTTGAGCACTCAAGATTCTCATTCCATAAATGCTTTAAAAAAAATTTATTTAATCTCTTAGTAACTTTTGTTTAATGTTTTTTTTATTTATATCTCTAGGAAGAATGATTTTATTTGGAAGCATTTCATTGTTTAGGATTGTAAGAGGCATTTTGGCCAAAAAAATTTCAAATGCCTTATATATTTATATCTCCATCCAATTCCTAAAATTTTGGGCAAATTTTGCCTTTTATTACTTTTAGATTTCACTCTAGTTTCTTTATGATATTAAATATCAAATACAATTTTATTTGCATCACAAAATTTGAATAGACATAGAGCAGTCTTAAGTAATTCGTTTAACCATTTAATATAATTATGACTTCTTCTCCTCACATTCAAACCTAATTATGACTTCTAATATAATATTCTTATGGTGGGTGTGTCAATCATATCACAACAACTTGTCTGTTGAAACATGTTTTCTTTAAGGATTCCATGAATCCATCCGATTATTGTTCTTGGTGATTCTAATTTCCAGCACTTATGATTCTTGTTTGATATTATATGATTTGTGTTGAATACATATCGTTTATTGTCTTAACCTAAATTTTAGAAGATCTTCCTTGCATTATAATAATCTGGATCCACATTCTTTTAATCTTTATACAACTTGAGTGGTTGAATGTTTATTAGTAGGTTGTTCATGGAACGGTGAGATATGTACAAATCCTATGTGCACATAAGACCACAAACAAAATGAGGATCTTTAAAAATGAAGTTAAGCAGACAAATCATATCTTTTACATTCTAAAGGCAAATCAGACCAACAAATTTACAACATTGAAAAGTAAAGGACCAAATCTGGATTTCTATTGACTTCCATACATGAAGCAAAAATAACAACATTTGGGCAGGAAGGAAATTCGATCAAACTTTACAGTTCAAAAGTATCAGTTAAACCTCCATAAGAATATGAGGCTGCAATCTAGAGATTAACTGTATCATCAGATACATCTGACAAAATGAACTCAAGAAACAATCATTGGATCTGCTTCATCAGCATAAATTTGACGTGAGGCAAAATTGAAGTTCCAAATGTGAATGTAACGAGTCTCCTTACTGCGCTTCATGACACCAAAGTTAATTAATATCATTTTAGTTATCTCCTGAAAAACACCAAAAAAAAGGGTCAGAAGATGTTAGTTAGCCATCATATATTATTTCTTGAAGCCATATTTGTTGTATGGCTTTGTCAAAATTCCTGGATTTGATAAACACACTCCCTCTTATTCCTACCCTGAAAATTCTCTCCGACTTTACAAAATGGGATTTGAAAGAAGACAGAGATGCAATATAAAAACTCAACAACATTCAAGAAATAATGGAAGTATACTTCTTCTCTCATAAGCAGAGCCTAATACATTCGATCTGATCATTGTTTCAAAATGTTTCTTTGCTTTACTTTTTTTTCAAATTTTTTGGTCTCAGGAATCAAAGCATCTTAACATTGACCTCTCCAGATGATCCATCACCTGATTATTCATGTGCGTTGCCATCTACATAATCTTCAAAATGACTAGTCATTTCACAGATGCGAAATTTGGGACCTATGCACCTGCATCTCCATAAGTAGGACAGGAGAAATGTATTTTTTGTTGTTTGTAGGCCATAGTGGCCGGCCAAATCCAATGGGGCATATGATGGCTTGATTTGTTGGAAATGCATTATTGTTTTACTATTTTTAGGTTATTGATTTAATAATTTATTTCTTTGTTAAATTTGTGAAGCTTAGTGGGAGAAAATGCCTTTACTAGGCATCGCCTGGTTCCATCTCTTGCCGCCATAAAAATTGGGCAAAATAGGTTTGCAGCTTAGATTTTAAACTAATATGCAGTGCAATATCTGCTACAACATGAATCATGGATCACTTTTGAATCTTCTCAAGAAATTTCTACCCTCCACCAAATTCAAGTTATATCACCACGCTAACATTCCATGTGTGTGTGTGTGTTCTTGACAAGGCTTCAACAGTATTCTGTTTCACTGAAATTCATGTAACTTCACATGCAAGTAATTATGGAAACAGCATAAGGTAAAGAATAAATATTACACTGATGAGGCCAAAGATGAAGGCATTACTGAGACCTTAGTTCCAAGCCGTTGCACTATATTATGAGTCTTGGACAAAGATAACTATGTTTGCAGTGAGAACATGTTGAAGATTCTAGTGAGAAGGCTGCAGACAATTATATACCCCTTAAAGGAAAAGGAGAGAAACCACCATCCCAGGTTGTAGATACTTCCATTTGGCTATGATCAAGTGCAGAACAATATTTCAAAAGGAATGTGCAGAAGCTAGTGAGTCCACACCCATAGCCCCATATGGACAAGTGCAAAGAACGCCATGGACCATGGTGAGCTTGTCTATGCGGTCCTACCAGCTATGGGCATAGAGCTCTATGGCTTTAACATGACCTCTCATGCCTATCATTATACTACGTTGAAGCAAGATGAAGTTCATTCCATCCTAGAAACACTAGTTGCTTGGGGTAATGCCCCTTAATAGAAGTACATCATAGAACATCACACTTGCCCAGATTAAACTATAGGCAGGGAACTCCCTAACTTCAATAACAAATCTCAAGTATGTTTCCAATTTTTCATTTGTTATTTATTTTGATAATCAGAGAAAATTTTATTAAAATAGTACAAGACTTATCAGGCACGACTAAGATGAAGTTGAGTCCCCCAGAGAAGTCCATGGAAAAGTATTGAGAAATGAAACTATGCTATATTAGGAGATGCAGTAAGAGTCTTATCAAGTTAGGATTTCACTTTTGGTTGATTACCACTGTCTCTCCTCAGGTATTCTATTAGTTTTAAAATTTTACAAATAACGTCCACTTAATAATTTGCATCATGATATGTAGAAAGACGTTTAACCTATTGTTAAGTGTCCCAGTTTTCATTCACTTATATTAGCCTCCTGTCAGTTCATGAAAAAACCTTTCATTTTATTCTAAGATATTAATTGACAATTGGATGAAATATAGAATTATAACCTGGCATATCATTTGAAATACTATCAAATGTTTCGCCATATAAAAAATATTATACTGTTCATGTTTAATGTCAATTCCTACCAAAAGGTAAGGACTTTTTGAGAGTGAAAATAAGCAATCATGACAACCATTTTTGTTGCAAGCTGTTTCGACAATGAATAAGAATACCTACTATTTACTTCCTTATCCTAACATTGCAGCTAATAAATTTTGATGTGCAAGCTATAAACAAGCAACTAACTCTGGCAATCAACAGGCAATTAGCAGGAGACAGAAATAAACCATCTTAAGAAACTAACCTCGAACATCCTCCTCTTCTTCCTCCTCTCCTTCGTCCTCCTCTTGGGTATTTTCCCCATATGTCGAGTTGAGATACTCCAAAGCTGATTTTGTGAGTACCAATTTCTCCGAGTCAAGAATGTCGAATAGGTTCAGCGTTCTAGGAGTCAGCAGTTTGATGGTCCCTAGGTTCCTGCAGGAGAGCAGGACATTATCCGACACTTCCGTCATCAGGAACATGGCTTTCCTCTTGGGGTCGAGCCCCCACCTCCGCAAGGCCGCCACGAAATCCTTAGTTTTTGGCCCCGTCTCAAATTCCTGCTCGAAGTCCTCCACCACGAGGGCATCAGAGGCCGCGGCCGCGCTGGCGAGAGCGGTCGACAGCGCGAGGCGTTTCTCCTTCCGGTTGATTTTGACGCTCCAGTCGCGGGGCTTGGGGCCGAACACGACGCCGCCTCCGGGGCGAAGCGGGGTGCGCTGGGACCCGCGGCGGGCACGGCCGGTCTTCTTCTGCGGGTAAGGCTTCTTCCCACCGCCTCTGACCTCTCCGCGGGTGAGTGTGGAAGCGGTGCCACGGCGCTGGTTCTGCTGCTCAGTGACGAGACCGCGGTGGACGATGGCTCGGGAGGTTTCGGCTGGGGCGGACTTGAGGGAGAGGGGGACCTCGCCGACCTTGTCGCCGGAGAAGGAGAGCACGGGAAGGGCGGCGACGTCGCAGCGGACGGCAAGGCGGAGGTGCTTGGTGAGGGAGAGATTGGGAAAGGGATGAGATCTGGAGGCGGAGAGCGGGGAAGCGAGGAAGGAGGAGGAGAGGGAAGGAGTTGCCGCACAAGCGATCGGCATTTTGCTCAGCCGAGTCGAGGAAGGAGCGAACAAGAGGATCTCTGCCTATCCAGCTATCCATTTATCCACTCAAACGGGCCAATTAATGGGCCTGTATCAGGCCAATAGCCATCTTGACGGCCCGTGGTTCAGACCGATCGCGTGCCGCGGTGGCGTCCAGTTTTTTCGGCTTTCATCCGCTTTCAAACGATAGAAATTGACTATTTTGCTACTAAAATAGTCAATAATGATAATAATAAAAGAAGATTTTTCATAATAATATCCTTGGCTTGAATATTATTGTAAAGTGCCTTTTAAAGTTTCATAAAGAATTAAAATACTTGTAAAGGTTTTATTATTATTATTATTATTATTATTACTTTGCTACCAAAATAAACAATTATTCTGCTGTCAATAATGGATTTGCTGATCTAAGTGGGCCGAACAACAGGCTAGCCCACTAGTACGAGCTTTCTCACTTGACTGTGAAACACTGCGATGAACCAAAACCCCTAGAAATCTCCTCCGGCGGTGCCGAGCAGGAAGGAGATCGGGAGAGCCGAAACCATGGCGTTCTCCTCCAACTCTTCCTCCTCTTCGTCTTCGTCCTTCTCCTTTGGATCCCAACCCTCAGTCTCTTCTGCTTCCTCCCCTTTCTCCCCCTCCCCCTCCCCCTTCTCCTTCGCTCCCACCGCCGCCGTTGCCGCCTCGTTTTCCGAAACTGGTTTCTCCCTAGGCGCTTCTTCCTCCGCCGGTTCCTCCCCATCACTCTTCGGCCTCTCAGCCTTTGGCTCCTCATCGGCCGCATCCTCCGCCTCTACTACCTCCAGTCTTTTCTCGCCGTCGGCTCCATCTTCCGCCGCTACTACCTTCAGTCTTTTTCCGCCATCGGCTCCATCTTCCGCTGCTACTACCTCCAGTCTTTTCTCGCCATCGGCTCCATCCGCCGCGGCTAGTACCTTCAGTCTCTTTTCCTCGCCGTCGGTCTCTGCTCCCAAACCCATCTCGGTCTCCTTTCCCTCAGCCTCCTCAGCATCCGCCGCACCTTCCGCCTCCTCGAGCCCTAGTTTTGGTTTTGGATTGGGTGCTTCAACTCCCAACTTCGGCTTCGGTTCGTCTTCCACTGTTGCCTCTCCGCTGTTTGGTACATCCGCTTCCCCTCCGGCGCCGGCGCTGTCCTTGTCCTCGGCTCCGACACTGTTTGCTTCGCCAGCCAGTGCCGCGCCTTCCGTGCCTTCATTTGCTACGTCCTCATCTCCCCCCGCCTTTTCTGTGCCGGTGACGTCTGCACCAGCTCCATCCTTCATATCCCCGTTTTCTGCGTCCCCTCTATTCTCTTCTACCGCTACTGCCTCTCCCGCTATCACCAGCATGTCGACCTCTCCTTTCTCTTTTGGAAGTGGCAGTTCCTTTGCTCCAAGTTCGTTCGCTGCCGTGTCGTCTGGTAGTACTACTTCGTCCGCACCTATTACTACCACGACCGCCTCATCCACCTTGGCAGCTGGCTTTTCTTTTGCGACTCCGACATCTGCTGCGTCCCAACCTTCCTTTGGGTTTACCAATGCTGCTGCATCGGCTCCCTCCAGTGCATCCATCTTTTCGGCTCCTACTGCTGCAAAGCCTTCAACTCTGTCATTTGGATTTGGGTCTTCTCCCGCACTGTTCGTATCAAGCGTGGCACCAACCGTCACAACTGCAAGCAGTACTTCTCCGCCTGCCGTGACACCTGTAGCTTCGTCTTCCTCGTTGTTTGCTCCAGCAGCCCCTTCGTCTGCTGCATCTCCTCTGTCACTTCCAATTCCTTCATCATCTCCAGTAGCAGCTGCATCTGCCGCCCCAGCCTCTGCTTCGAAAACGACATCAAGTAGCACACCTACGCTTGCTTTCCCAAGCTTTGGTGTATCAACACCCACGGCTCTGGCTCTCTCCACGACGGCATCAACAATAACATCCACTCCACTTCAACCTGCACTAGCAGCCTCTTTGTTAGGTATATTCATATGTGATAAACTTAGAAATCTCAGAAAAAATGGGTATGTACATTTTTGAACATGTTGCATGCCTGCTTTCTTGTCGGGCAAATTCTCTCATCGAGCAGGGTCATGACAAGCTAATCCACTAACTTTGTTGCTTGGATCATTTGGACAAATGATACATGTTTAAGTGTTGAAATGGACTTATCCAGTTTTCGACCAATGATAATCTGCCCACCATATTCTTTGTGAAACTAAAGTATTTTATCGAATACAATTTCTTTGTGGAGAAAAGTACTTAATAATGGGAGGCAAAACTTAATGTATTATGTTAGAGTTTATGCTCCAAATAACAGGATAGTAGAGGTTTAGGGTCCACAAGAAAATGTAGAAGGTGAAGGATTCAATTTGTCATTTAACTCTTTTATCTCAAACTTTATACAAGTAATTTGGCAAAACTGTGCTTGATATTACAATTTTATGTTTCTTGAGATGTTGTTGCGTGCATTAACCACATTCTCTGCATTGCATTGTGCAGCTTTCCTGTTTTACTGATTAAATTATAATTTCTAAGTGCATTCTCAACTTTTTTCTACTTCAGGTTCCTCCATATTGGCATCTTCAAGTTTATCTAGTAGTTCTGTTACAAGTCAAACTTTAACACCGGCTGTTCAAGCTGCTAGTGGCGGGTTTGTGCACTTTTTTTTACCAACCTTTTATTTTTGTTTCTTTTTTCTTCCCAGGAGTTGTTATTACATATCTACTATCTGAGAGATATGTTGATTTTCTCTTTTTGGTTTATGGGTTACAGACTTTCTACGACCACTTCAGCTGCTCAAGCACCCAAGTTACCATCAGAGATTGCTGGAAAAACTGTTGAGGAAGTATGCTTTTATACTAGTTTCTGTCAAATGACAAGTATTAGTGATATACTGTTTGAGAAATCTCTTCAAGGCTGAAAAACTTTTGTGTACTTGAAGTCATATTGGTTTTTGTCATTTCACTGAAGATCTAAAAAGTTTATGAAGACAATATCTGGTTGACCCACTACATAGTGCATATGTGGTCCAATTTTTAATAAATATTGGAAAAATATATTTATGGTAAAATATGTACTGTATATAACAAAATATACTAATGATTAATGAAGCAGCTATATATGCGTGCCATCCTTTTCTTTCTACTCAAATACTTGACTTTATGTTTAACCAGATTATTAAGGATTGGAATACTGAGCTACAAGAGCGCACTACAAAATTCCAAAAGCAGGCTACAGCAATAGCTGAATGGGATAGGAGGATTCTGCAAAACCGTGATATTCTTATTAGACTGGAGGTAGACAGTGAACAAGCTGGTTTCCTATAAGATGGTTTCAATAATTTTTATAAAAAAATCCTGCAGGTTCATCTTATAAATCCTTGAATTCTTCGCCAATTAATAACTGGACTCCATGTCTTTCTTTCTATTGAATTCTGCACAATTCTTGAAGCTTTGGTCCATGTAGTTTAGTATAGGAACAATCTACGCAATGCAACACCATCTAATTTGAAATGAGGATTTTATGTACCCAATTTTAGTGGCTATTGTTTTTCATTTTTATCTAGTTTAAACAACCTTAGTTAAGATATGCTGTATATTGTTTTTAATGTAAAAATTTTAACTGGTTATTGGTCCATATGGTTCTTTATAATGAAATGTGAATGTCTTCCTGTTAGATCTTAAAGGGTTAGTATTTTGTTAATCATGCCATATTTTCGCAAACTGGATCATAATCATGTTTCGGTGGCTAGGAACTTGAAGTTACTGTAAAGTGCACACATTTCTGTAAGAAGCTTTACTGTATGTATTTTCATTAGTCTACAGTGTTCCATAATTATTATTTGACTTCCAGCTCATGCTATTGATACAACACCTCATTCTCTACTTATATATAATGCTGAATGACTTAATCACATCTACTTGCATGATTTTGTCTGTAAATTTCTAGGCTGAGGTGGCAAAAGTTGTTGAGTATCAAACTAGCTTACAACGACAGCTTGAATTAATTGAAACACATCAGCAGGAGGTTTGTTGCAACTGACTCTCAGATTTTACTAATAGAATTGCTTTTTACTTATCTTTCAAATGTCATTTGTGGGCATGCTCTTTTGTTTCTTGATTCACTTGGCTCATATATATTTAATTTTTAGGGAACCATAGTTGTAATTGTGCCTTTGCTGGTTCATGTTAGCCTTATAATATTAGCATTTAAAAATCTGCCCTTGTGAGACTTGGTTCTTGGCCAAACTGGTAAGGATTTTATATGATAGCTAAACTGGTCTGTTGTACAATGATTTGTTTTTTCATCTTAAATATATACTTTGTGTAAAGACATACAAATAGATATAAGTCTAGATTGTGTATAATATTAATGAACCAAGACGATACTCAATCCTGGTACCTTAGTTGCTGAAATAGCTTGTGTTGGTCGGTTGAACATTAGACGTTTTTGAACTCTCTCTACATCTGATACATTCCCCAAAGTGTTGACATGAAAGGTTGCCTATCTATTTATGTTCCAACCATAAAATTGGCTGCACATTCACCAATAGCGCATAAACGTATCCTGCATAAATTCGAGTAAGAGATCTTATTAACTTTCTTGCCAATCACAAACCAAAGTCCTGCCCTTGAACCATAATGCTTTTGCAATAATCTTGACCAAATTCCTAATTTAGATTATTTTAAGAAGCTTTTAGCTTAAATATTCCATCATATTTCTTGTCTTCTAATTTTCTGTTTATTTTTTGAGCCTCAAGGTTGACAAAGCTCTGGAGAGCATGGAAGCGGAAGCTGAGCGCATATACAAAGACGAGCGGTCATTGCTTTTAGAAGATGAAGCTACTTCAGTGAGAGATTCAATGTTAGTTGAGTGATTAATTTCATATTGAAGTTTTAGAATTACTCTTTATTTCCTTCCTTGACCCATTGACATTATTGTGGTTTCATAATATTGAGTTGCAGCATCCTTTAACATGACTGTATTTCTACAATAAATAATGAAATAAAATTGTTCTAGTTCGAATTTCTAATCCAATACAAATGTACATTGGGTAGGGTAGGTTGTAACATGATTGTTGTTGCTAAGTACTTCATGCTCTTATTTAATTTTCTACTAAAGTTTAAATTGAAGATAGCAGTTGCTCATAGTACCAGAACAAACTAATTTTGCAGTTGGCCATCCACAATATTTGAAATTTGCTTGAAATAATTAGAGCTGACTGATTAATTCAAATGAATCTTGATTCATTCATTAGGATGGGTTGTGTTTATACTAGTAGAGAAAATAGATTCTATTGGACATCCTAGATTTAATTATATTGTGTTTATATCTTGATTAATTATATTGTGAATGATAATGTTCTTGTACAGTACATTTAGTTATGATTGGCATGTTTATTTTTTTGATGGTTTTCAAAATAAATTTTATTATCTGATCAAAAAATTGTTTTCCAGAATTGTTGAACCAATTTTATGGCAATCTGTAATTTTTTCTTTGGAGTAAAAACCCTGGAGCAACACAGTCTGCATATGTGCCCCCTGATAAATCCTGCATCAAAATATGTGGGCTTATCAAATGGTCTGATTGATAGAATCTTGCACTTGTTTCTTTGAGAGAAGTGTAGCTGAATAAAATCTAGGGGATGTAAGCTACACTATTGCCTAATAAAATAATAATATTGACTGAAAACAAATCTGAAACTTAGCCAATTAAAATGTATAGCAAAATAGTGTTTGCCTTTAGGGGCAGAATCACTCTAATCCTTATGCTCGCCTGGCACATGTATATTCCATGATGAACCATCACTACTCAATATGATGGTGCTAGCAATATTTAGTTTGCTTTCCTCCCTTAGAAGCAAGAACTGCTGTGAGTCACTGACAAACAACTGGTAAAAAATTTCATCCGAAGCTTAAAAATATGCTATAACTTACAGTTGTTTTGATATAGATTTCAAAAGATAGACCTAGTGCACAGACCTCCTATCATTACAGGAAGTCCCTTGGTAGGGTCAATGTACATGGTCTTACCATTGGCGTGCAAGATATATTATTTCCATGACTTCAACTCTCTCTATTATTGATTAGAGATGTGACACTCAATTTTGTTGATGAGAATTCATTAACAATCAATGCTAGATAAACCATATTGTCCATTTTCTTGTTTCTTTAACTGTCTTTTGAGATGGCTTCAGGAACTTTTCTTTTCCGTGGATAATATCAATTGCTAATATTGACATGTCTGGTGTTTACTTTATTTCTTCAAATGTGAAAACATTCTTCCTCTTGTATTTCCATGGACTGCTCATCTCCTCACCTGTCTTCTTTTCATCTGTTCAACATTTGAAATCATCTTGATGTCAAACTGGTTGAATAGAAAGAGATTCTGGAGGTTTACATCTCTCACAGTTTATATCAGCATCAAAAATCAAAGACACTCTAGTCTCACATGAGTATGACAATTAGTTAATTATTTTGCATAGGTGGGAGGCAATGGAGAGATATATTTCACAGAATTCAATAGAGGGGAGAAGCCCATGTAGCCTACCTAAATACTAATGTTAATATTGTTGTTGTAGTTGAAGTGGGAGAAAGTATTTTGATCTTTGATACTCATTTCAAGAATAGCTTTGGCATTCTGACAGACAGCAAGCAATGTAGAGGCACCTTTCATAAGATTTATGAATTGGTCTCAAAGCAGCCACAATTTAGCTAATAACGTGTACCCACTCAAAATAGCATTAGTATACAAAGTGATAATTGTAGTTACTTCCCAGTATTAGCATTATTTTCTTGTTTAAATTTTATTTTTCTCCTAGATTTTCCTTGGAAGATGTTACGAATTGATGAGTTTGAGAAGTATACCTATATATCATTAGCTGCATGCTGAATCATAATGTCAGGTATGAGCAAGCAGAGTTTATTGAGAGAGAAATGCAAAATATGACTGAACAAGTGAAATCAATAATTCAAACAGTGAACGCTTCTCAGGTATAATCCTGCGAGTGTTTGTGTCTGATCAAAATCTTGCAACTGTGAATGCTCATTCTATATACACTTTGTTTAGGGTGGTGGCGTGGATATGATTGATACCATGAATCCACTTGATGTTGTTGTGCGAATACTTGACAATCAGCTGAGCACTCTAATGTGGATAGATGAAAAGGTAAGGGTGGAATACTTTTTCCCCTCTTATTTTATTTGCTTAAGTACTTCATAAGTTGTGTTCCGTTGTTCCTTATATTTCCTTTTTTGTCATTATTCTTGGAGCAACATTTTTTACGTGACTTTCTCACCAACCAAGTTGTTAATCCCAGAGGTGATGTTTTTATTGTAAGAATTCCAATTTAGGATGGAGGACATCTTGCATTACAGTTGAAATCCCGTTCGCCTAACCATCCTATGCGGCCCATTTGGACTCACTGCCCCAATTGGCTTGTTTGGACCTAGTGACATGTCTAGATGGATTAGCTAGTTGGGAGCGTACAGCATGTATAGTTATTCTGATTGGAATAATTGAATATATTGTTTGAAGGATGGAATAAATTAGGATGAAATAGAAAAGGATTAGCCCTTTAGCAAAGAATTACTATTTCTTATAAATTTGAAATAACTTATGCCGTGTTCAATTTTGTATATTTGCTCCAAAGAAATTTATAGGCGATAAAATAACTATTCTCATGAGGATTCTCACATTTCAGTTAATACAAATCGCCATCCTTTTACCACGGAATGGTTTTAAGTTAACGAGACAAATCTGCTACAGTATTCATAACCTAGTAGTCTCGATTCTTAACCCCGTCACAAGCATAATGAGATTTTGGCATCTAAATTCTAGATAAACATTACTTTTTACTGAATAGATTGTCATTTAAGCTTTAGTGTTTTCATGGTAGCTGTTGAAGCTGTATGGATGGTTTGGTTTCTTGTCGAGAAGCTTGCATTTGTTATTTTTCTATTAACTTAGCTTTTGAGTTTTCTCGACAGGCAAATGAGTTCTCAGATCAGATTCAAAAGGTTGCCGACCGTGGTGCTGCTTCTGAACGGGGATCCAAGGGTTCAAAATTACGGCCGACTTTACTCTAGTCTTCAGCAAAAAAGCCGACGCTTCTCTCCAAAAGTGTCATCGAGTTTCTGTTCTCCATGTTCCTACTGCTACATCATTCAAAACTGTCTAACAAGAGATTATGCATTTAATTCCAACGATGATATATCTGTTTTTTAGAATTCTAGTAGTAGTGGGTGAGTCTACCAAAAACAAAATTCTCAACATTGAATGTTAAGGTTTTCTCCTTTTGAACGGTTTGTTTTGGGAGACGAACTATATGTAGAGCCAGCAAGATGAACTATTTCTTCCCATTTAGAACTTTGTTATACTCGGCTTTCTTTTTGTCTTTCATCATAGGCAATCAATTACCAACCGAGTTCTTAGAAGAGTTTTACCTGCTTTGTCCTTGCATTTCCCCAAAACGCCAAATAAACCCTAACTGTCTTTGTCCTTGCATTTCTCCTTAAAACCTCCACGCCACGTAAAACACATCCCCACCCCCATGCATGCAACTCCCTGCACATCGGTCATCAGAAGTCACTCCAGATGGTGCAACCTCGGGCTTGAAAATGCACCGGATCAAGTTGTCGTCGTGCTCGGCGGCGATGAGACTGCTCGGGAAGTCATCGAGGCCGAAGAGTAGCTGGTCATGCATGGCCTCTTCGTCCTCGACGCTGCATTTGGCAGCAGGAATATAACCGGCGGGCTGAAGTGATCTAGGGTTTTCGCGCGGATGTAGTCCAAAAGTATTAATTATCAATCAAGACGAGAGATTTCAAGCGTGAAGATGTACATAGGTATCTTCCTCTGCTGTCCGCTGGCCTTTCACGAGCACGCTCGAAGCAGAGGAAGCAGCAATATGATTTGTTGCTTGCTCCTGCTCTACCGAATAGTACTCCTCGCTTCGGGCGACCGTTTCGTCGGTGATATCGATGAGATTTGCGTAGAAATAGGAATCGTCCAGCTAGAAAGATACCGTTGGGAAGAACATGGGCCATTGCACCGAGCATTGAGCTGCAGCCTGCAGGAGAGCAAAAAGGAAGGTGGATGCCGAAGAGAGTTACAAGATGGAAATTTGAGTTTAGGGTTCTTGAATTCTTCTTCCATTAAATTGGAGAATTAATGCGATCTAAATTTGGTACGGATTTGTAAAGTATGCTCGATTAATTACATTTTACCGGCGGTGTGGTTAATTAATTTAGTCAATGGAATAAAATATAGAATGATTTGACTTAGTTCATCCTTTTCCTTCCTTCTCGCCAAATATGTCTAACCCAACTTAATAGTTTTTTAGCTTAGTGATACGCCGAATACATGACCTCCATGTGGAGTGGGTCAGTATTTTGATGAAGCGTGAAGGTCAAAAAATCATGAGTTAATTAAACTTAATTCTAGACCGATTAGTTGAATATATAGTTTTTATTACTAAATTTATATAGTCGGTAAATTCTCATTTAAGGAGCTCTTCTTTTCATCAAGTGTATACAGTCGAGAAAATCCAATCCTAAGGACTCTACTCTCCACTAAATCCATACAATTAGTAAATCTTGATTCCAGTAGCTCTGCTCTCCACTCAATCTATATGATCGATAAATTTCGATCCAAGGGGTTATGCTCTCTATTCAGTTCATATGATCGATAAATCCCGACCCAAGTAGGTTTGCTCTCCCCTAAGTCCATTCGGTCGATAAATTTCGACTCAAGTGACTCTGTTTCCCACCAAGTTCATACAATTAGTAAATCATAATATACGATTGCTAAAAAAGTAGGATGTTATTGAAAGCGTATGATATTGACAACGACATATATAATAATATAGATGAACAAGTACATGGTATGAGTGATGAGATTATATAATACCGAAAAGATGTTACATCATACGTAGTTCTCATATCCTAATGTGACCCTAAATTAAATGTAAAAATTATAAATATTATAAAATATCTTTTCCCATCTATGCATAAGAGATTTTTTTTTTTTTTCTCTCTAATCTAAACTTTCTACTCTACATTACATCTCCTTTTTGAATTGACTTGAGTCATATTTGGCCTGCTTATTAATGCTCCTCTCCCCTTGTTGAACCCTGTAGGTTATTCTTTTTCTAAGCGTTTCCTTCTCGGGGCATTTTCTCTTCTCAGCGTTTTCACGTCAAAATCTTTTTTAAGTCAACTTTTCAGTCAGCATGTCACCGCTCTCGTCTTTACGGATTTTAGACAGGATCACTTAGTCTATTTGATTCGTCTAGCAAGCTTGATCAATCTAAGTCCAACAAGCATTTAATAAACACAAATTGCTACTCACTAAGTCCAATAAAGAAGATAAGAGGCGACATGTTAAACATCAAGTTAAGCAAACATACATCATAAATGGTGAGTCGTTCATTGTTAAGATAAGAGATGATCTAAGAGACAGCCTAATTTTTACATTTAACACTCTTGAGCTTGTCTTTTACCATCATGCCTACCACTAAATTGCTACATATCCATCTTTTATTTTTAGCTAGATAATGGATTCAATAGTATGAGGCTTGTGCCTTTTCCTTCCCTCCTCTTGTTGTTGGCATCTTCCCAACAGATGCAAGCAGAGTCATGGATCCCAATCCCACACAATGCTAGCTCATGTGTTGATCTTCCTCCGACGCCCCGCGTGTGCTACAAGGCTAGCCCATGTGCTTGGCCTTTCGGTGAAAAGTCGATTGAAATTGTAGGTCCCTGCGTCGGGGAGGTGTTTGTCGGAAATTTTTTGGCGCCATTGACGGTTGCTTGTTGTAGTGTTGTTGGATGGTTTTAGTCACGATAAGTATCGACTTTTTTGAGGATGGAGACTGGGAATGGTGTTTTGCGAATGGACGAGTAGTGTGTGGATAATGGGCATGGCTTGTTGGTTCACCATCTTGGCACTAGTGGTTCACTGTGGAAGGAAGAAGCTAGAATATAGAGTGAGTCCTACCAACATTGCACATGAACTATGATTAATTAGAGTTTATGAATTGTTTGATGCGTATCGAGTCAAGCTACAACACATTGATCGACATGTTAGAAGTCTTTAAGGATTATATGTTCATTAACATATAATCTATCTTTTTTGGTGTTTGATCATAAGGTCCTAAGCATTTTGGTCCCAAGTAGTTATGAGATCGAAAATGAATTATTATAAAAAAAAATCTATAATTTATAAGTTTTGATAGACCTCGACTAGGGACCAACTTTGATGTGGCCATGCTCCATGTACAAACAATGTATAGACCTCCTTTGTTACACTGACATATATTCTTTCAATTCATAGTTTTTGGCTAATCGAAGATATTTTACCATGAGTTAGTCTTCTATTCATTGATGAATCTTAGGCATCTCATTTATCCATAATTTTTCATAACCGAAATTTAAGTTCGTATTTATCATCCAATTGAAGATTAAACTGCAAGCATAATTCAAGTTGCAAAAAAAAAAAAAAATGATATTACAAGATATTGTAAATTACTCACACAAATCCATGGCCAAAACCCACATCAAAATATAATTAACCCGGCTCTCAGAGTTCTTCTCTCCCCACCCAAAGTCAAAAGGCCATTCAATCTTTCCTCATTATTTGTATTTTGTATACTTCAGCGTATCCATTATAGTAAACATATATTTTTATCAGTATTTATGAAGCAAAATTCATTTCAGCCCGACATTTATCTGGAAAATTATCAAATTTCATATCATTTACTCCTCCAGAGGATATTTTGGGAAATAAAGATAAACCTTCGGGTGAAATGAAATTTTGCCCACTAATTTTGTCGTTTTGCAGCTATCAGGCAGCGGCCTCGCCGGCTTCCAGCGGATAGCAGGTATCGTCGCCGCCGGTGCTCCACAAGAAATGGGCGTAGGCGGCTGCGTAGGCGGCGTTTCCGGGATCCGCCGCGACGGCTTCTAGGAATCGCTCCTCCGCGGCCGCTAGGTCCTTCCTTGCCACCCACAGGAAGCTCGCGTACCGACTCAACGCCTCCGCGTCAACCGGCTTCGTCCCCACCGCCTTTTTGAAGTAGTACTCCGCCCTGTCGCCGGAAATCAATGTTCACTAATTTCGGCTGAGGCATTTCTACAAATAGCTTGCCGGGAGAAGAAGTACCTGTTATGGTCGCGGAGGACGAGGTAGAGGAATTGGGCGAAGTTTGAGAGCAGAAGGGCGTTCTCCGGGTCCTGCGACAGCGCGTTCTGGTACGTCAACTCCGTGCGCAAGTAGTCGGCGTAGTCATCGGCCTCGATTTCTACCGCCACGGGCGAGACGAGCCTCCGGAGCGTCTCCTCGTCCATCAGGGCATCGTCTCTTGTGCTTCCTTGCATCGTCGATACCTCCTCCAGTATCCCTTTCCAAACCCTAGCTTCCTCATGCTCCACCGCCATCGCTCCCTCCTCGGTGGTTACGGTCCCCGGGGCTGTTGAGATCCCGTCGGGGAAAACGGTAGTGTATGCGACGGAGCCCTCATCCGATCGCCCGTCGCCGGTGGCCCCCGCAACAGGCCCCGCCTTTCTACCTCCGCCTCCGCCGTTCCCTCCCACGGAGGCTGTCCTGCCAATCGAAGTGGTCTTGATGGGCGATTGATCGCGATGGATATGGCGACGGTGCTCCACCACCACATTCTCCAATTGGGTCGGCGGATTTGGCGCTGCCATGGCGGGGGAGTCGAGGTGACCCATGGAGTAGACGGTGAAGTTGGCAAGGAGGAGCATGACGGAGACCATGAGGGTGGGCGTGCAGGAGAAGATCTGCTGGAAGAGCCAGACGAAGGAGGAATTCATCTCCTGGTGAACCCGCGCGACGATCCCCTGGAAGTCCTCGCGGAAGAGCTCCTCCCGCATTTGGAGCGTGTAGCTCTGGAGCTCGCGGATCATGAAGACCATGGAGGAGAAGGCCCGCTTCACGGAACAGTAGGCCGATTGCCCCGCCTCCCGGAGCCACCCGCCGTCCTCCCACCTCTTTTTCCGCTTTATGATCCGCAGCGACAGGGGTATCTCCACGCTGTTCGCGTTCTTCTCCACGCTCGCCGGCACGATCTGACCAGGCCAGTCCGGCGGCTCCTCCGGCCTCACCGGCACCCACGGTGGCTCCGTTGAAGGCTCTTGCTTGCTCAACGACGGTGACGAGCTCGTGTTGAGGCAAAAGGAAGCAGAGAACAGGGATGCGTCTCCTGCATTTCCTTGTTGCTGCTGAAGCTCGAGAATCGATTCCTCCAACCTCTGAACAAACTCCTCCACATTATCCTCCTCCGCCCGACCATCATCGCCGCCACCAGAAGGGAAGCACTCGGTCCTGGTGCCGAAGCCGCGGCGGCGCAAAAAGCCACGTCCAAGCGGCTGCCTTCCTCTGCCTCCCCCGACCTCCATCGACCGAGTCCGCAGCAGCCTGGCCGATTCGCCAGCCCCAAGGAACGTGCAGCCCACGACGCCCTTCCGCTTGCCGGCCCCAACGGTGGAGACAACAGCAGCGAAGACGGCGGCCTGCGACGGCGTCGTGGAGGCGGACCACATCCCAGCGACCTGAACTCCCATCTCCGCTCGACGTCTCCTCCGCCTCTATGCTTTAAATGAAGTCAATCCTTACCTTTTCGTGACTGAAAACGTAGACCTCCTCTCACCCTACCCTCCCACGGAAAGCATTCATCAAGAACAGTACTAAAACTGCAAGGAAACAGGTTGCAGCTCCGAGCTCCGGCGACGTTAGCCGGAGGGGAAGAAGATGCAGGAGCGAAAAGGCTTACGGCTCAGGTGTGGCTTTCCACTCTCCTCTGTGAGCCAATCTTGAAGCACACTCTCTCTCTTATATACACACCGACAAAGCGTTTAAGAAATTAATAAAGGGTGGGAAATATCCAGTAATTAATTGGTCGGTTCATATAGCCATTACGCGACCCGGTCCGGTTCGGTTCACATGGCGTGGGTGGTTGTTCTTGTTGATAGCGCCAAGCCGCGGTGAGAACGTGAACCGCGTCCACGTGCCTTGTTTTTGTTGACAAGCTGTTTAAATCATATGCAAATTAATCACTATCTACCCGTTAATTTCGTGATATGCTTTTTAGTAGTCCAAATCACTTAGACCTTAACTCATAATCCATTTGATAAATTCAATATATTTGTCCGTTCATTCAAACTAAATTAAATTAAATAGAAAAAAATCTCATTCCTTGTTTGTTTTTTTTTTCATTTTGGAATCCTCTCCATCTCTTACTTCTTATCTCCATTTCCATCGCTTTCCATCTAAAAGTTATGATCGAAATGGCTCCTAGAACTAGGAGAAGAAGTAGAAAAACCAAAGAGAGCATTATTTTTGAAAATGGGATGTGGAACGGAAGGAAGGAAGAAGCAAAAATATCAAGCATAAGGGGAGGGGGACCCATGGGATGCTGACATGCATGCACACCTAACACTACTTCTCTTTGTTAGCGCAAGTGTTTATTTAATTAATTTGGTCATTAGTTAGTTTAGGCAAGGAGGAAGATGTTGATGGTGGTGGTTAGTAAGAGTGATAACAAGATCAAGTACCCATAACTATCCCATTTAATTATTTAGTGAGTTTAGGATATTATCATTATTATCCGATGGATATATATACTACAAATTTTGAGGAAATGGTGAATGAGACTTGAATAGATTTGAATATTTATGAATACTAAAAAACCATTCATTTTGTACTCTACTCTCGACATTGTTCATCATTGTCATCGTCCATGGTGAAATTGCTAAGTCTACCTATGAATTGTCTCTCTGTCGAATGTGAAGCATTCAGAAAAAGGATCACAGCAAGAGCATTTATTACCAATAACTGAAGAACACATATTACAGAAAAGTCGCTGCCAAAAATCGCCAGACATTTCATTCTGGACAAGTCAATGGAAATATATAACAAAACCAATTCATTCCTAAAAATTTTGCACGGCACAGTCTTGACTTCTATTACAGGGATGGCAGATGCAGCAAGTTCAATCTCTTGATGGAAGTCATAGCATTTGAGCAAGTTTGCTTCAAAAGCTACAGCTTCCATCGAGCAAATAAGCATGAAATCGCAAAGTAGAACAGCAACACGTGAATGTACAACAATGGCGGCATGGTTCATCTTCAAAACTTCTATTCCTTATTACCACTCTTGAGGCCCTTCTCTCCGGTTGCTTCTTCGGTCGTTCCGTAGTCGACGCCCACCGAGAATCCTACAGGAGCCACCGGCCACCGCCAACCGAGCTCCGCCCACACGAACATGAGGAAGAACGCCAACATGAATCCGCATGCAGCAGCGAACACCATGGCGATGAAGACTCCCAAGAGATAAGCTCTTCTTGGATGCACCGGAGGACTCTGAGTTGGCCGTACTAGGAATGAATTGGGATCCAATGGCTCTGAATGCATCAGAAATGGAGCTCCATGCCTCGCCATGAAATTCCAGGAGTAGATTCTGCTGCCCTGCGTGGAATTGCGACTCCAAGAGGTTAAAGACACCAAAACTGCCTCTCGCCGCAAGAAGTTGGACGACAAATCGACGGCGTAAGAAGTCGGTGAGTTCATCGGCGTTGAATCTTTGTCTCGCCAAAGTTTCACCTGAATTCTCTTCGAGTCTCCGTCGAAATCAATCCAAGAATGCAACTTTTCTCCTCTGTTAAGGTAGGGGACAGAGCCATTGGGGGAAAGATTGCTGCTTTTAGCCAAAACCTCGCCGGAGACAGTGATCTCGATGAGGCTTCCACTTAAATTACCAGTTTTTGCCGTCGCGAAGCTCACTGCCATGAGACTGGTCGAGGATTCAGCACGACCGCCGTTCCCCCTTTCAAGAGGAGCACCAGTTGGGGACAAGAAGAAAGCGAAGCCGCCGCCACCACCGGGAGAGATAGAGAAAGAGAAGGAAGAGGAAAACCCCAATTTGGTGCCGAAGTATCTGATCGGTTTCCGGTACGCCATTCGCCCCGAGCTCGCATTTGCCGGACGCGTGATCCTGATGGCCGAACCACTCACCTCCGCGTCGCCGTAGAGATCAAACTCCGCCCCAAAGCTCCGATCTTTCACCGATCCGTCGAAAGAGAAGCGGAAACCGATTCCGGCCTCCTCACAGTTCCCACAGGACAAGTAGGCGACGAGGAGGAGAAAGACAGCGAGGAGGAAGAAGGAAGCCGGAGGAGACAGCAGCATCGCAAAGATCCGGAGGCGAGGAGGCATGTTTTACTTCAAAGGTCACGCCTTTCTCCAACCATGGCAGGACGTTGACGTAGATCTAAGGCGAGGATGATGGGGAGTTAAGACGGGGTGAGTAAGGGTGCAGTGTGGCAGAGGGAAAGAGGAGGAGAGAGGAGAGAAGAGAGAGGAGGAGGGTCATTAATGGCGTGGGAGACCGTACGAGGACCAAGAAGAATCTGACACACTTTCTCCGTCTCTCTCTCTTTCTTTCTCTGCTGTGCGGCTTTTTAGGTTTTGCTTCGCTATTCGCTATTCGCTATTCGCTTTGGGGCTGTTATCGGTAACGAAAATGGCGGAGGAAGAAGGAGCCGTTATCAGCATCCTAATAATTTTAATCATTTTTGTTAAAAAAAATATTGATTCCCGGGCCGCATTGATCTTGGGCCTGGCACATGTCGGCCCATTCGTAGCCCCGGCTCAGCAGCTCTTCCCATCGAGTCAGTAGTCGACCCACCCCCCCACTCCGTGGCCAATATCTTTGACGCGCTCTCGATCCCCAGTTTGTGATCGGTCGCGGAAGATGCCGGTTAGAGTGGAGAGCTCGACGCCTTCTCAAGACTTGGGTGAGGTTTTCGATCTCGGCTCTTTCTACCTAAAAATCTAAAATGCTTCTGAAATGAGGCTTCCTAGGGTTTTCTGCACATTCGCAGCCTAGGTTTGGGCATGTTCATGTGCTTTGTTTGACTAATTTCTTTTAGCAATCGGTTTTCCATTTTAGGAGAAGATTTTTATTTTTATTCCTTTGATTTTGGTTTGCGAAGTTCCGTTATCCATTGATCTTACTTACAGATGAATGATGAGATGTCCGCTTGCGGGTTCAGGATATAAATTGTTGTGGTTAAAATAGTGTTTTCATCTTTGGCATCCATTCTCTCTTTAGTTGGAGAGTTGGTATTTAGTTGGTCCGTCGGACACATCTGCGGGGAAGAAAGTTGTATGCATTTCGAATACTACTTTTGGTATTGTTTGCCGCATTAACAACTAATTTAGCTGCGGAACTTCTGCACGGGTCATCTGTAAAAGATTTGCACAATCTGAGCTCTAAGCCATGCCCATGGACAGTGTCAGCCTAGGCAATATAGGTTTAATTGGATTGGATAGGACCGGTGTAGGGCACAAAACTAATCATAAATTCATTTTAAGTCTACGTAAACTCTTACGAGCATACTTAATCACAAACATTTCTTGCCCAACAACTAAATTTACCTTAATTTTATGTGTTAACAGTTAGCTTAACCATCTGAGTCAGTTTTTGTTTCTTTTACATATATTATAATATTCATTATTTAGTTGTAAGATTTAGGTTTATAACTGTGATCATACATTATTTGACTGTGTACTTCAGCCAGCCTCATATGTCTCCTCTCTGATTTGCTTGTTGATGTATCTTCTGGTTCATTAACTAATATGGTTTTTAGCGTGGAATAGTAACTTTTTTTGAAAGTGGTGTATGATTAATCTCTTTTAATGATGAAAATCTAGGTAGAAAGAACAGGTTTCTAGATTTAGGTAAAAGGCATTTTATGTTGGTATGTGGAATATGATTAGTGTTGAGGTTGAAAGATGAAAGTCTATTTCATTGCTATAAGATAGTCTTAATTACAAATAATATGATTACAAGTATGAATTGTGCAACATAATGATTCCTATTCTTCTTTTTTTTTTTTGGATATCTTCCATTGATAAGAATGAGTTGGTTAGTTTCATGGTTAATAACTAAATGCATATATGCTTTTAATAACAACCATTGAATTGTCATAAGCATAAAGACTGTTTGAAGCTTTGTTTTTTTTCCAACTTCACAATCTCAATTTTCTGGACATGAAAAACTTTTTTTTCCCTTTGTTTTAAAAATGTCTTTGGTCTTTGGTTTTGCTTGGCAATCATGCAGGTTTGCAACTTAATTGATCCACTTCAGGTGACTGCTCATCTATGGCATGCACTTTGTAGCATCATTTTCTCACATTCTGACTATTTGATGCTTGATATAGTTTTGTAACCTAGATGTTATTTAATCACTTTCTGAGAATTTTTGTTCCCTTAGCAATCTTTGAAGTTCATCTTCTATATTACTGAAGAATGAAAATATCTGCAGGACAAGATTCAAGTGCTGGACATCCTCCGCCTCCTTCTTGTAGTCTTCTGAGTGCTGGGAGGGTGAGTATTTAATATCTTTAAACCTTCTGATATCCTTATGTTGCCTCATTAAACTGTTAGTATTTCTATTCTTGTGTACATTTCTGAAACAAAGAGCTTTTGTTAGGACTAACCGTCTTGGTTTATGCAATAATTTTTGTCTTGTATGAATTGTAAGGTCCTTTGATATTCCCATATCAAACATACTTCTTCATTCATTCTTCTATTGCATGTCCTCATTTTATGTGATAGCTACCTTTCCTTTTCAGGCTTTTTCTGGTACTCAAAACGTTTCAAGCTTGCAAAAAGATGAAGCATGGAAGGTTAATGTGAGAATCCAAGGAATTGATAACGATCATGGTTATTTATGTGGCACAATGGAAGCACTAAACGTCCCCTTAGCAGATACCCCTGTAAGATCTACCAATTTCATCCTTTCTGCATTTATATATTCATTTATACTGCTTTTAACATTATATTTATCATCTCAAATGCCATAGGAAGTGTTTATTTTATCTGGGTTCTGCAGTCTTCATCAATTAAATTATTTTTTTGTCCGGTTCCTTGGTTCTCAGGTAGTTACTTTCTGGGAGGGAGAACTTGTTGATGGAAGGAATTACACTTTTTTCACTGGAAAGTGGGAAGCAATGTATGGCTTTTTTCACCGATTCTTTGGTTTTTATTACTTTCTATGCCTATACTGCAAAGTGCAAATTGATGATAAGCTATTCTTGTTTTCCTTTAACATAGATTCCTTCACTGTTTTGGCAGGCCAGAGGATGATATTAGACATTGGTTGAAATTTCAATCTTTTACTCCCCTATTGGTGAGTATTTATTGATAAAATCTGCATCCTCTGTGGCTCTTGTTTTCTGAACCTTTTTTTTCCTCCCCAGAGTCAGGTTGAGGCTGATGGAGGCAAAAATTTGGACCTGAGTAATTACCCATACATATTTATGGTAACTCAAAAACCATCATAACGCAGTTGTTATAACCATATAGTTATTGTATGCAATATTTTTATGAATTATTTTTCCATCTTCCAGAGATGGAAAGAGCAGTACTTTGTAAATGTTGGAATAGACTGCGGCCTGACTATCGCCGGCTTCTACTATGTTTGCTTTTCGTGTAGCGACGGTTCTATTAATGGTTTCTATTATGACCCAAATAGCAGGTTGCTGGGATCCTCCATTTTTTTTATCCTGCATTTCTTTGATCATTCATCAAAAATGCTTATCAGGTTTTAATGATCTTTGGTTTGGTAAATTGCAGCCCTTATCAGAAGCTCGAGCTGAAATGTATCCCGGGAGGTACTGCAGGTTTTACTTTCTCTTCGTATCAATTGAGTTAGGTGTCATGTTTTAGGAGATGTAAGTGCTCTCATCTTGCAAAACTTCTTTGCATAAGGTTTTCTTTTTCTTGTGAAAGATGTAATAGGCCGTATCAATCTCTTGGAGCTTGTTTTTCAATAGAGAGCTTTGTTTCTTTTTCAAAAAAAGTGTCCATTTATGAATTAACAGTCGCTGATTGATGATGTACTACAGTGTCGAAGCTACAGTTAATTGTATTTTTTTTTCTTGATCAGTTGTCTTGCTCTTCCTTTGCATTTGACAATTTACTCTAACCGTTGACAATATGATTTGCAAGTAAATAAAATCTAGCCTATTTTTATCTGTGGTTGTTAAATTTAGAAAATGAAAAAATAGTTGGATAAATTAATCTTTTAGAGTTGAAGAATGTTGCTACTTGAGAATTTGAGGAAACTCGTCAAACCTTAAGGAGAATTTTTGTCCAATGGCAAGATCGCGATGATAGATGAAGATACTTAATTTTGGAGGTAGAGTCTCAAATTCAGATCGTGACCGTCAATAGACAATCCAATGGCTCTTCGCTTAGAATTAAAGATATCGTTGTTTCCTTGTCTAAGGGGATGAAGAGCAGATGAAAGGATGGCAACCGTACCTGTCGCATCTCCATTCCTCCTCCTCGTCGCCGTTCCTCCTCCTCCTCGTCTCCGCTCCCAAATTATTCTCTACCGCAATGGAAGGAGAAGCCCTCCACTCTCCCTTCCTCCTCTATCTCTGAGGAGAAGAAGACCTGGCGGCGGCGATTGGCTCCAAAGCTCTCGATTTGGGCGGATTTCAGCCGTCGCGGAAGAAGCTCCGCCGCCCGCTGCGGACGCAGTGATCGAGAAGGCTCAGCAGATGATTCCTGCGGCCGCCGAGGACAGCGCTGCATCCGCCATCATCTCCATTCTCCTCTTCGTCGCCTTCGTCGTTCTCTCCGTTCTCACCGTTGGGGTAAAATCCAATCCAATCTCTCCTTTCGAAAACAGTTCTTTCCCCCCTCTTTTTTGTTGCTGTTCCTGTTGATTTCCACTGACTCCCTAAAGGAGAAATTTTGATTTCGCGGAGCGAATAAGGAATTGATTGTGGAGCAGGTGATCTACCTGGCGGTGCAAGATTTCCTGCAGAAGAGAGAAAGGGACAAGTTTGAGAAGGAAGAGAAGGAGAAGAAGAAGAAGGGAGGTAAGAAGGTAAAGGCGAAGGCAAGGTCTGGGCCAAGAGGCTTCGGCCAGAAGGTTGAAGAAGATGAAGAAGACTAGTGCTCGTTGAGATCATCCATCAAATTATGCACACAGCATTTGTCTAGTGACCTTAAAGTTAAGTGGGTCTGATGGATTTTGAGACTTGGAATTTCCTCAAGTTTACTTCGAACTTGATTGACTTGCTCATTTTCATATTTAGAAACCCAGACAAAAATTTGCTCAACACATAGCTCAGTCTAAAAGTCATTTCTAAGCTTGTGAAAAATATGATGAAAAAACTTCTATTATTACAATTTTATTTTTTTAAGCTAAATTTTCCTTTAATTTTTTTTTAAGCTTTGTTTCAATTATTTTTTCTATACTAATTGTCGAAAATCATTTTATACTTGTTTCAAACTAAACTAGTTTAAGACACATAAATAAAGTTTTTATCCCTTTTCATTTCTACATTGATATCGATATTAATATCTAGCATATTAATTTATTAAAGATGATTAAATGATAATGTTATTTATATAACATATAAAAATACCATAAATACACGTGATAAGCTCTAATTTGTCAATGTTTTAATGCTTGATTTTTTTAATCGACAAGAATATAGGACAACTAATTTGCAGAAAGCTTTTAATTTATATTATATATTACATATGAGATTAGGATGTTATAATTGATATTATATATTATCTTTTAAGCTGAAATATTTTATTATCATTTTTCACTAATTTCAATTTGAGAATTTTTATTTTTGTAATATAGTACGTTATTATTGAATCATAGAAAATATATATATATATATAATAAAAATATAATTTTGCGTATTATGCGGATTATCCATTTATTCTTAGTATATTCCTAATGAAATAGGTACTATTATTAATTCAAACGTAGGGTGTTGCTCGTCTGTTAGTGGCGGTCGTGGGGCGAACCGACGCCTCGCCGATATAAACCGACGCGCCTTCTAGCTTTCTCCTTCCTTTTCGCTCTTCTTTGCCAATCGCGCTGCTCCGTGGAGGACCAAGGTACTGGCCTTCTCTTCCTATCTTATTTGCTAAGCTTCGCATTGCTTCTTCCGCCCTAATTCGATCGCCATAAGTTTTCATTCCTCGTCCTTCGATTGAAACCTATAAGCCGGATCTTCTCTAAAGTCTTGGAATGAATCCGGGAAACGAGATCTTCACAAGGCATTGGTAATGCATACAAGAAAATGAAATTTTGATATGTTTTTTTTGGGAGTGATGATTGGTCAAAATCGAGTGTTTTTTTGGTCATGTTTTAGGTTTTTTTTATTTTTTTTTCTAACATTTGGTTTGTGATTGGAAATTTGATATATTGGGAGAGATTGGTCAAAATCGAGACTTTTTGCCATTTATTTTTGGGTTTTCTAACATTTGGTCTATGATTGGTAAAAAAGATGAAAACTTGATCTTTTGGGAGAGATTGGTCCAAATCAAACCTTTATTCGTAATGCTTTGCTTGTTCATAACCTTGGTTTATGATTCTGAAGCTGTGAGCTATAGATATGGAATCAAAGGAGATGTGCGCGAAAGCTAATACCGGATATGATTGCCTTTTGTTCGGTACGTTTTCACATTTGGCTATCTGGTGATAGGTTTGAAGTTATAGCATAAAAATTCTTTCTTAATTCACTATTGCTTGTCTGTGCTTCTTTTTTTTTTTTTTAATTCAGATCTCGATGACACCCTCTATCCATTGAGTTCCGGAATCGCCGCCGAGTGCCGCGAGAATATTCTAGGTATATCATTATATTGTCTTCTTTTTTTTATCTTATGGTCTCTATTTTGTTTCCATATCAAATTTTCCCTAAGAATCGAGACGTATATTTTGTCATTTTTCAGAATATATGCTTGAAAAATTAGGGGTTGAAGAAAGCAATCTACTAGAGTTGTGTACTGTTCTGTATAAGCACTATGGAACAACAATGGCTGGTTTAAAGGTAATTAAATTGTGTTATAGTTCATGTTTCTGCTCATGTTTGATAAAGGTGTACGCTTGCAGTAATGAGAAGCTTTCTACTTGTTTCTCAGGCCATTGGCTATAACTTCGATTATGATGATTTCCATAGGTTTGACTCTATCATTGTTTTTTTATCTTTGCTTCACATGTTTCATTCTATGGTTTTAGTGAATCAAAGAGTTTACTGATTTCCTGTGGTTTAATAGCTTTGTCCATGGAAGATTACCATATGAAACATTAAAGCCAGATCCTCTTATAAGTCAATTCTTGCTGAGCCTTCCAATTCGAAAAGTTGTGAGTTTCTGGGGCATGACTGTTGAAACTCTCTGATCCAACTTTGTTTTTTTTTTTCACTTCACTAACAAGCTCATGAATCGACCTGAATGAATAGCTATTCACTAATGGTGATCAAGCTCACGCTGCTAAAGTGCTTAAGAAGCTGGATCTGGAAGATTGTTTTGATACTGTTATTTGCTTTGAGACACTAAACCCACCATCCTCTTCATCTAGAGAAGATAATTCAGCCAACATCTTCGACATAATTGGCTACTTATCGAAACCTGATCCAAATGTTGACCTACCAAAGACATCAATATTGTGTAAACCATCCATTGAAGCCATGGAGCATGCTCTCAGAATTGCAAGCATTGATCCCCAGAGAACTGTAAGTTGCATTTCCTAATATAATTTGGCCGTCACCCTTTGCAGGATTCAGAATGCTAGTTGATGTTATCAAATCAAAATGTGTTCTAGATTTTTTTCGACGACAGTATCCGGAACATTCAGTCGGGAAAAGAGATTGGATTGCATACTGTTTTGGTAAATCTCTTGGTGCCTAAAACTTAAAAATCTTAGAAAGTTTCCTTCATGTAAATTGCTTATTTGTGGATTCAGGTTGGTACTACTGAAAGAGTCAACGGGGCAGACCATGCTTTGGAAAGCCTCCACGACATGAGGAAAGCATTGCCTGAGCTCTGGGAGGAAGCTGAGAAATCAGAGGATAATAAACCCTCGACCCAGATTGCAATTGAGACCACTGTTGTTGCTTAGTTAATGCTATAATGTTGATGCTGCAAAAACTAACCCTTTTTTTTCAAAAAAAGAAAAGAAAAAGGAAATGCTTGAGCGAAGGGCTTTTTATCTATGAACCTTTGCTAGTTCATGTAATTTTTGGATGTCGTCATGAGTAATAATAATTGGTTTTGTGTCAGCTTTCATATTGATATAATGAGCTGACAGAATTTACATCGAAGCCTTGTAATTATTCACTTCTGAAAATGAGAAGGATTGCCTCTCATTTTCTTTTTGAGCTGTATTCCCATGTTTTGATTCCTGAACATCAAACTAAAGGAATCAAAAGTTGATAATTCAATTTTGTTTTGCTTTAATTAGCAATGATTAAGTTAGATGACTGATTACATGTGTTGGGTTGCAAGTAAAGTTTCACGTATACATGAGAAAGATTATAAATTTATAAGAGAAAGATCTCTCCATTGGTATGCGATCTTTTGGGTAAAACTCAAGAGTAAAATCATGAGAGTCTAGGCCTAAAGTGGACAATATCATACCATTGTGAAGATATCTAAATTCTTTCGGTCCTAACAATTTGTATCAGAGCCCGGACTGCCAGAAGGTCTAACCACCGACTGTGCACAAGAGCTATGGTCTAATCGAGCCATGTGAGTAGAATATTGACCTCGAACAAAGAAAGTAGGGGCTCCCGTGTCCGGATCAAGAGGACCAGACACTAGGCAGGAAGTCCTAGTTGCGACTAGCCAAGGAAGTCCTAGTAGGTCGGGTGGACCGAGCGGCAGAAAGACCTGGTGGGTCGAGGATCGGACGGGGGGCTCTGTGGTCCTTCGTTTGAGGGGGGGATTGTTGGAGTTTCAAGGTTGCAAACAAAGTCCTACATTGAAAACACATGAGAAAGATCATGGGCTTATAAGGAAAAAATATCTCCATTGGTATGATGCCTTTTGGGTAGAGCCCAATAGCAAAACTATGAGGGCCTAGGCCCAAAGTAGACAATATTATATCATTGTGGAGATATCTAAATTCCTTCAGTCGTAACAACCTTAACCTAATTTGAACCAATTTCAGAGAAGGGTTTAGCTAAAGTTTAGTTAAGTGAGTTTGGGCTTGATCACTTAGGAAAACTTCTATCTAACGATTGTGGTTGCCAAAATATGTTCCATTAAGACTCACCCAACCTGGGAATTTTCTTGGTGCACTTACTTGGGCAAGTATGACTAATCAACTAGACTCTAATCTAAGCAACGATCAAATTATTCATTAGAGGTTGAACATTAGTTGACAAATTTTCAGTTGTCTCTCTTTAACTAAAATTTATTATTAACTATTCCACTTACCCAAGATCATTAAAAGAATCCTTTCAAAATCTTGGAGATTTCTATGCCTTACAAGAAGATTATAGCACTACTCGTCCTCCTATTTTCGATGATAATAATTTTACCTATTGAAAAGGAAAGATGGAATACTATTTAATGAATGACTTAGAGAATTGGTTCATTGTCAAAAAGGGATTCACAATCTCTCCAGATGAACTTGGTCAACCTTTGGAGTTTAATAATGGATCAACAATATTAAGAAAAAGAAGCAGGCAAATGCCAAAGTCACAACAACCCTCCAATGTAATCTAACCCAAAAATAGTTCAGCAAGGTAATACTTTTTAAAAGTGCAAAGAAGCTATGAGAAAAGTTGATCGAGCTTCACGAGGGATTAGTGCTGCTCAAATAGTAAAAAGGGACCTCCTTTTAAGTCTACTTCAAAGCCTACAAATGAAAGAAGGAGAGATTGTTTGTCAACTACATGGAAGATTCAATGACATCTTGAATGGACTCCATTCAATAGGTTTGTAGGCTGAAAATCATGATCTAATCAGGCTTGTACTTAAATCTTTTCCTCAAAATACTTTGTGGATATCCATAGTGGATGCTTATAAAGAGTCTAGGGATCTAACTACAATTAAAATTGATGAATTATTTGGTGAATTTTGTTAGGATTGGTATTAGCTAGAGGGGTGTGTGAATAGCTTCGTTTGCTTCTTCGATCTTGATGTTGCAGTGAAAACTTGAAGCGAAGACTCCACAATACGAACGCTTGGATTTTACTTGGTATCCACCTCTTTGAGGTCACTAATCCAAGGGTTCACTCCTCACACTCATGTTAGGATCTTGAGCGCAAAACACAACACATGCGCAGCGGAATAAAATCAAGATCCTCCAGAAGATCCATGCGAAGGAAACCCGTATACTAAGGGATTATTAGA
>JBBUKS010509872.1:0-13547 GCA_038050645.1 Hedychium gardnerianum | reverse complement strand
GAAAAAAATGCCTGATCAATGGAGGGTAAGTACGCTAGTTCCTTTATATAAGAACAAGGGAGACATACAAAATTGTGTAAACTATAGGGGTATTAAACTAATGAGTCATACCATGAAACTTTGGCAAAGAGTAATAGAAAAAAGATTAAGGAAGGAGATCACGATGACCGAAAATTAATTTGGGTTCATGCCTGGAAGGTCGACAATAGAAGTTATACATCTTCTTAAACAACTAATTGAAAAGTATCGGGAACAAAAATAAAATTTACATATGATATTCATTGACTTAGAAAAAAACTTATGATAGAGTCTAAGAGAAATTATATGAAGAATTCTAGAAAATAAAGATGTTAGCATAACATATATTGATATAATTAAGGATATGTATGAGGATGAAACGACCAGAGTGAAGACTTCAGGCGGATTAACTGAAGTATTTCCAATAAAAATAGGTTTACATCAAGAATCAGCTCTAAGTCCCTATCTACTAATCATGGATAAACTCACTGGACACATTCAAGACACAGTACCGTACTGTATATTGTTTGCAGATGATATTATTTTGATAGATGAGACACGTGAAGAAGTAAATGCTAAACTATAATCTCGGCGGAAAATACTAAAAGTGAAAGGTTTTAGACTTAGTAAAATAAAGACAGAATATATGGAATTTAAGTTTAACAATATTAGACGTAATGAGATAATTGTTAAGATAAAAAATAACGAGTTGTGTGGAACTGAGAGCTTTAAGTATTTAGGATTATTTTTGTAAAATGATGGAGGGATTGAGAGAAATATCTTACATAGAATATAAGCAGGATGGTTGAAATGGAGGAAAGCACCGGATGTTTTATGTGATCTTAAAGTACCTCTAAAACTTAAAGGAAAGTTCTACAAAACGACAGTTAGACCTGCTATGTTATATGGAGCTGAATGTTGGGCTATGACTCGAGCACATGAGCAGAAGATGAGAGTTGCAGAGATGAGGATGTTAAGGTGGATGTCTGGACATACGAGGATGAACAAAATAAGAAATTAGAGCATTAGAGAGAAAGTCGGAATAACATCTATTGAGAAAAAACTCCGAGAGACACGTTTGAGATGGTACGGACATGTACTTAGACAGCCAATAAATGTTCCAGTTAGGCGATGTGAAACTATGACAAATACACACATCAAACGAGGAAGAGAAAGATCAAAACACGACTTAATTAGCAACAATAAAACAAGATAAAATTTATTTAAGTATAGATGATGATATAGTGAGGGATAGAGCCCAATGGCGTAAAATGATCCATATAGCCGACCCCACATAGTGGAATAAGGCTTGGTTGTGGTTGTGTGGTGGTAGTGGTTACATTAGACAAAAGGTCAACAATTTGCACAACATCAATGGTCAAACATCTTTTTCTGGGGAAGGCTCATAGTATTTTACGGAAGATACAAATTTCATGGATGCTTGATATAAACCATCAAAAGGACAACCACTCCTTTCATTCAAAGTCAACAATAGTAGGACATGACCGCTCCTTATTTCCCATTGATTTTTCTTTCAGATTTGTTTTGGTATGTGACAAGGGCATGACTCACCCCTCAGGTAACTTAGATCATGAGAAACAAAAGAAAGAAGAGGTTTTTGAGAAAGATATGGTGAAAATCAATTTTAATTGTCCTCAAGTATTAAAGCACCTTGTACAGTGCCATTAAGTGATCATTGACCTTTGATACCAGCAGTGTTCCACACCATCCTGCCAATTATTGCCACTCCGCCCTATTCCATGCACATTATGGGTCTATTACTTGGATGAGAGGATATGAGGGAGATGAGGGAAAGTGACAAAAAGATGCACATAAATGATCTTCATATCTAATTTTGAAGTCTTTCCTTCCCTGCCCTCATATATTCAAAAGTCATATAGGGCAGGATGGAAGAAATAAAACTTGCAAGTTGAGATAAACAAGGATAGCTGGCTGGGCTACTCATTCCTATAACCACTACAAGAAATACAATAAATAGTGTCCATTTTTAGTGGAGGCCATGTAATGACATTTGCCAAAGCTCCCATTTAGTGTGAATCATTTTTTAGCCTCCATAAAGTTGTCACAATGACCCCTACTAATTCTCTTCTATGGTGAGAATTATAATTGATCCTCACCAAAGGGTATTCACACTAATTAACATTTTTTTAAGTAAGAAATGTGCTTAACCCTCGCTAAAGATTTCCACCAATTACAATCATTAATGAGAGTAAAAATTACTCTCCTAACTCACTTTTATCATGAGTATTTTATTGTGATCTTCATTATAAGAGTTGTGTCGGTGCCCAAATAATACGTGCACTGCCCAACTTCGAGCCAAGCCCAACTTGCACCTTTATTTGTCAAATTAATTTTTTAGTAATATTTAAAAAAAAAGTATTATAACTACTAATATCAAGTAATATTATTTTTTAACAATATTCAATTTTATTTTTTACCCTTTATTATTTTATTAATAATTTCAAGAATAAATAAATATTATAAAAATAATTGGGACCTAGTTGTGCAAGGCATGGTCCTACTACTCTTACAGGATATACTTTAAATGAGTCATTTCATCAATGGTGAGAACTAAAAGGCTCTCATAAATAATTTGTTTAGTGGGGGAACACTAGGAGTCCACACTAATTCATTAACTTTTAGTGGGGAGAATTGACTTCCCATTACAAATAACTTTTGGTGGGGTCACTTTTTAACACCTAAGCTTTTACTTATATGACTTTAGGTGCAGAACTCCACTAGAAGTCCATTTTCTTATAGTGCAACTCACTACAAAACTAGTCAGGGAAAACTAGCACTAGAAATACCAAATCCTCATATACGATATATCAATTAAATTTAGATTACGCACCAAAGTTTGGTCATGCCTTACTGTTTTATTTTGTTAAACAATAAGAAAGGTCTAAACCATCATATCTATAATATGGGTTAATACAATATTCACATGAAGGGAGCACAAATTCCTCAAATGTTACTCGAAGTGAACCCTGTTAAGACCTCTTCTATGCAACTTCATGAAAAAAGCAAATTTAGAAAGTGGATACACCTGACCAAACAAAGGTCAAGAAGCATGAATGATTTCCAACCTAGAAATTAGGGTCTTCAAACCTGATAGACAAAATCTTAATTATATCCAATGATTGGAAACAGGCAAGGATGTGTTTACAGACCAGAGAGAGAGAGATGAAGATAAGACTATATTTTTAGTTTCAAGATTTGAACCTGACAGCCTCCTCGAACTGATTCCATAACCAGATATTTCAGCTGATCCCTAGTGATGGTGACATCCTTCAGATACTCTCTTGCCAAAATGATCTGTATAGCAGTGCTTTTCAAATTTAGACTGTTATAATCTAGACTAGGTTACAGACAGGATCTGTCAACTTGAGAAATATTTCAAATACATCTTTACTGTGAGACATCTCATTTTTTAGAGCAATAATCACCAAATCAAAGGGAAACATGCAAGTTATAAATAATAACATGAATAGTTTTTAATCTGCTGATTTGCTCAAAGTGGCTATTGTCTAACTAGGGACTGCCCTGAAGAGCATCATAACACAAGACTCTAAAACCTATGAAATTTCAAGCAGAAGAAAATGAATTGAGTGTACCAATACCAAAAGTCCAAAAATTGAACTGACCTTTTTTGCCGCAACTCAATTAGGATTTAACTGTTTACAGTACGCATATCCACACTAGAAATGAAACTTAAACAGGTATGCCTGATATGAAAGCTAACAGTAAGGAAGTGTGTATAAAAGTTCTTAACAATGTCCAAATCTTGGAAGGGAAATAAAAGCCCAGTTTCATGTTGACAAAGAATACAAGTACTTAGATTGCGAGAGAGAGAGAGAGAGAGAGAGAGAGAGAGAGAAATAATGGGAAAAATAGCCTAAATGCAGATTGTGGCATCCTTGATGATTCGTCTTCACAGTTTTCTGAAGGTGGAGAAATTTACTCAAAGCCTCAAACTAACAGAAGTAATCTACTTCCTAAATGTATATATCTAAAGCACAAAAGAACGATATGCAGTTAAATTGACTCTTCCATGTATCTTGATCACCTCCTAAAGCATTTCTGTCATTGCATACAGTTGCTATCCTCAAATGGTTTAATATCGTAGTTGTTCAGTTTTGACAGTCTGGTCAAAAGAACCATATTAGAGTGATGAAAGTGCACAATTTAAATGGCAATTATATCGCAAGTTGGAAGCAAAGAACAAAGAAAAAATAAGCAGTCTGAAAATTTTTATGGTAATTGAAAGTTTGAAATATTAATCTAATAATTGTTTGTTTGCTGCATCAAACAAACATTACGAAAATTGGAATGTCATCAATTTTCTGATATGGAAAACCAAGATAGAAATCTTTGAGCTTATATAAAAAAATCATCATGACAGATAAACTAAAACTTAATGTTCAGTTCAGATTCAATGGGCCCCACTAGTCTGGTCCTGTGAATTAATTGAGGTGTTGATGCAAATACTTTCAAAATGCCTATACTATATGAAGAAATGCTTACATTCTACTTTCACTTTAAGTAAAATAAATTCGATCATGGGATCCAACTGTGTCATATTTCTAAATTAAACATATATGATCTGACACTGGCTTCAACTTGTCAAATCCAAATGATACCTCATACCACTATTCAAAATTTATGATTTTGTTCCAGTTGTCGATCTGTACCACCCACCACCAAGTATCATTCAAAAAATATGGTGCAAAAAAAGAACATATATTGAGTCATTTGTGATTTGGTTCCATTACCAATTTTTCTTTTGTTATTTGAAACCACAATAAACAAAAAAACAAAACCAAGAAAACAGAACATATATTAGCAAAACCTGAGTCCTAGCATATTCAGTTTCTTCCTCGACAACTGTATAAACCTCTTTGCTTTTTTCCTGAAATTTTGTTGCAATACCAACTGCAGCAACTCGGTCGTCAAGGTTCATTGGAAGATCTGCACTGTGATGAAATGACGTAAACATAGAGTAAGCAAAACTAGCAAAAATGTGCGCTTTGCTACAATGCTCAAAATCTCAAGCGAATAAATGAAAATCAAGTAACAGTAATAACAACACTCAAGGTTTAAAATTTCGAGCCAATTGTATCATGCTGGTGTTTCATTGGAAGGGGAGGGCAAAGGAGATGAAGAAGAAGAAGAGATACAATAATATACCTAACTTCAGACTTTATGTTTTATTTGGAATGATACAGTTTTGACTTTATATTGTATGGACAAGAGCTACAAAAAAAATAAAAAATTATTATTTCAATTCATCAAGCCACATTTTATAGCATGTCAAAAGGTGTTGAATGTACACACTCATCGATATGATTGGCATAACAACATAGGATTGATTATCTGTGCTATAATATCAAGAATGTTTCGTCCATGCATTCTAGTACGGTACGAGATTTCAAATTATGACCATTAATACCACTTGGACTACTTGAGGCATTCACCTATCAATGCCATTGCATGACACCTATAAATGCCATTGCATGACACTCCACCCCAGTCGCACCTCCACTAACAATAGCAATGATTTATAGACAAGCATGCCAATATCTATGTCAAAGCGATAAGAAAGGTAAAAATATCTTGATAAGTCACTAAAGTGGTGAAATCATCCACCAGCTAGATGCTATTGAGGCTATTAATCTACCTCTCATCAGGAAGCATACTTCAAGTAATTGATATACAACTCTGAAGTTGGTTGGATGAGATTATTATTCATATGTTCTGAATCTAATGGACACTTCTCTCTTTTCACATAATATTCATTTTTGGATTCCCTTTTAGATAAAGGTGTCAAAGGTCATGCTCGGGCTAGCACGACTGAAACCCACATTAAGGTGTCAAAGGTCGTGCCTAGGCTCAACAAGGCCAAGGCCCTCATTGGCCCAATTACAGTCGTGTTGATTTGGGCATGGCTCACCTCAAATCATGTCATGCTTGTGCCATAGTCCAATTTAAGTGGGAGTCACACCTAGCTCGAGCCTAGGCTTGGAAGCATTTGTGTCTTTAGAGCTCGACCCTAGCCTACGGGCCTTTTATTTCTTAGACCAATTAAAAACAATAAAAATTTGACATTTATTTAACTAATATATAGGCTATTTTATAATTTTTAATAAATGAATCAGAATGGGAAATAAAATATGTTTTTTTTTATCTCCATTCAAGTTGTTCATCCTTCCTTGGGTCACTTATCTACCATGGTTTCAGATTTTGAGATGTGACGGTCGGCAATGGCAAATTTTTTCATTCAACCTACTGGCCGACATGCAAGAAGCTCGCAAACCCTATGCAAGTGAACAAGCCCTTCAATAATTCTTCCTTTATCACAAGCCTTTTACCTTTGTGATGAGCTCCACCCAAGCCTTCCACCTTCATTACAAGTCTTCCACCTTCGTTGCAAGTCTTTTATTAGGACTAGACTTCATTGCAAGTGTCTTGTGCCTTTGTCACAAGCTTCGCTCAAGTTGTGAGCAGCTTCAGCCTTCATCATGAGCATTGCCAAATCGCGAACTCCTTCCATGAGTGTCTTGCACCTTTGTTGCAAACTCTACCAAAATTGCGAGCTCCTTCCACAAGCATCTTTCCCCTTTGTTGCAAGCTCTAGTAGAGCTACAAGCTCCTTCTACAACTCTCTACCAAGTTTGAGCATCTTTAATGACCTGCTTCTGAGCAACGAGCTCCTTTCGTGACCTGAAACTTTCGAGTAAGCCTCCTCCTACTCTTCTTCTTTCCCCTCTTCCTCTTCTTCCTTCCCCTCCTTCTCAAAGCAACCAACCCTAGTTGAATGTTAGATATTGAGTTTTCATCTATTTAATTTTGTGCATCTTAAATTATTTTTTAAAAAAATAGATAACGACGCAAGTTGAACTGATACGACATTAGATTTTGGGCGTCAAGTTGAAGTTGAATTGGGTCTAGAAGAAACCCATCGATTTGGGACGGTAATTAGGGTCACGTGGGGGTTTCTAATTTAGTCGTGTTGGAAAAAATCAAAGGATTTTTAAGTAGTTCGGGGTTATATAACTACTCTCTCTCCCCCCCCCATGCGTCCCTCTTTTCTCACCTGTGCAGCTCTCTTTCTCTCTTCCATGTGAGATCATCGCCGCACCAAATCCACGTGCACTATAAGCCTTCACCACCAATGCAGCCTTTTGTCGGCTTCTCCCTTTCTATCTCTATCACTCAATGTCGTCGCTGTTGAGCCTAGGTCTACAAATTGTCCCTTGAATCTTTTGAATAGCTAAATTGACTGATACAAGATTGATTGTCAAAAGATACATTCAGAGTTATGGTGTGGATTACTTAGAGAAAACACTTTCTGATATAGTGTCTCGTGTAAGAAGTGTGTATGGAATGACCTTTTTAGTTGTATTCTTTAAGGGAAAGTAAAATATGCAACCTCTAAAAGGAAATCCATGGTCTCAAACAAGCCTTTGGCATAGTTTCAAAGGTTTTTCTCAAGTGCAGGTAAATAGTTCACTCAATTATTCTTTATAGCACCACCAAGATTAAAATCTTGGCAGTTTATGTCGCTAACATTCGTTTAACAAGAAATCAAATGCAAGGCATAGTAGAAATTAAAAAACTATGTACATTTGAAAGGCAAATTTATTATCAATTATCTGGGATGCTACATTATTTTCTGAGAGTGGAATTTTCTTTTAGTTGTGAAGGAAATCAGGAATATCTTTATCTCAAATAAATTACACCATTGAATATTATATATACAAGCTAATGTTTAAACGTTTTGGATATTTACAAGTTCATTTACATATCTACCAATTTGTTAGCTTCAATTACATCTTCCTATCTGTATACAGGGTAGGCCACTTTGGGAGTCCTTTTCTTTCAAAAAAAAACATCATAAAAAGTTAAGTTGTATTTGTAGACTAATTTTTATTAGGCGTACATAATCATAATATCCAAGTCCTAAGTTAGAGGCATAGTTAGTTATAAACAAAATGGCCAATGTGAATCATTTATTGCATGATACATACCTTAAATTAATTGCTATACGATCAAGCAAGTGTTCACGTACTGAACCTTCCTCTGGGTTGTATGTAGCAATAAGAAGTGGCTTGCAAGGATGTTGAAAGCTTATTCCTTCTCTCTCCACAATATTAATTCCATCGGTTAGAACATTTAGAAGCAGATTGCTGATCCCCTCATCCAAAAGATTTATCTCATCAACATAAAGGACTCCTCTGTGTGCTTGTGCAAGTAGACCTGGTTGAAATACAGTAGTTCCTGATTTTATAGACTCCTCTACATCAACAGATCCAAGAAGCCTGTCTTCTGTAACTCCAAGTGGAATCTGTAAACCATTTACAAAGGACATTATATCATTATCAACAATATTTGAATAGCATTGGTGTCATTTGAGTTTTCACCTGAACAAAAGGTGTCTTAACAATTTGAGTCTTAACATTACCAGCAGAGTCATACTCCACCCGTTCAGTTAATCCATATTCCCATCTGAACAATAGCTAATCATTAGCAAATAGAAACTAAATTTAGAAATAAGAAAACAAAGTGTGGATAACACATCCAAGATAATTTCTTCTTTAGAAAATAAATTAATGACTCTAACTGGATATTGTGACTAGAACAGAAAGATCAAACAAAAATTTAGTAGAAACAACCCAACAGATGTTCAAATAATGATTCAATGATTGACAAGTTTTGACGTTACATCTATAAGTTGCTTTGCTAAAAGTTAGCCAATTTTTAACAATGTATAGCGCTCTAAAAGGATGCCTCTACAGATGAACCTTGTTGAAACATACTAGTAATTGTATTCAAAAAATGAAGCACAAAGAGCCCTTGGACTAACTTGGTCATTTCCTAATGAATAGATACACCTGTTAGAAGGTTCATGGCTAGAACTACCAATATGCGCTATATGGTTATTGATAATACAATGTTAGAAGGCTTAGAATCAGTATCGTCTTTGACAAGGTTCGTGACCAAGTGCGACTTGCATAAGAAAATTCATGTTCAAAAACTATAAGTGAAAATGAAATAACAGTTTTTTTTATTTGTGTAAGTGTCCTTAAGTTGTGTAAAAAAAACCTGAAATGTCTACTCTATAGTTTAGCAGCTACCCATTGTACTATGGACGAGTCTATGCAATTTGCCTAAATCAGTGGGACATTGCAAATGGACAAAATCTTACTCTCTTGGGCAGTTGGGGTCTGCATTAGATATTGAACCAGACACTACTTCAATTGGTGGAAGTACGGCATGCAATCCACGTGCCATCACTGTCTTTGCTGTTCCCCGCTTACCTGAGATGGCAATACCTCCTATCTCACAATCAATGGCACCGAGAAGCAAGGCAGTTTTAATAGCATCCTTTACAGGAAAAAGTAAAAAATGTCATTCTTGGCACTAGCAAAATCAAGGATATAGAGGACAAAAGATGTTGTTTGCCAAGATACAAATGAAGATCCAGATACCACGAGTAAAAGGAAAAGAACAGAGTAAAAAATTGCCACACATGAATGAATACATAATACTAAAGAGATACTTTAGGTTTAACAATTCATGAGCATGAGTAACAAAATATATTATAGCATACAATACTGGCAAATAAATGTGTGCATACCCTTGTGCAAATATTTCTCATACTTAACATGCATAAGTTTTAGGCACTTGCATCCATATACACTATATTGAGCAATCAAAACCAAGAGAAAATTAACCATGCTTACAACTGGGGGCTGGTGAAATAAATTTAATAGGCAACCATAACTCAAATAGACTCCAATGAATACATTCAAAAGCTGAAGGATTCAAAGAAAACCAAATAAATATTTTGAAACCTCAAAGGCATCAGAGATGGAATGATGTTCTGGACATTAACTTTTGTGTCCCACTTGTCATGATTTAACTCAATGTGTTGCAAAATTATAGCTAAATTATCATACAATATTATTTACATTAAAAGATGCTACATTACTTTATAGAAAATTGCATGTAAATTAAGGCACATGACTATCTATTATTGCATTGAAAAAGAAAGAGACAAGCAACAATGTTTAGTACATATTTATGATAACATGATTCTCAAACTATAGTAGTTCTAACAAAATATTTGTAATATGTATTACACATATGATGAATAGAACAATAACAACATAACTAAACAAATGGTGGATAATTTTAACAAAATAATATAAGGATAATTTATATTTTGCGACTGAACTATTATCTGAAGAACAGAATATTTCAGTGATGTTTGGACATTCTTTGCTATCCAAGAGACATCTAACACACTTTGAATTGGATTGAATAAATCCAGGACTTGCATGCTAAAAGAACACCTGTTGGGACCATATTAATCTTTTTGATTAGCTTCTTCGTATGAATTGTTAGATTGCTACAAAATTTAGGATGACTATTAAATGCTCATCCTGTTTCTTCCAACTTTTCCAAATGACTAGCTTGCAAAGAACAAAATTACTTATTTCCAATATTTATTTTCTCCAGGAATGAATTTTCAACATAAGGCATAACAGGTAAAACTACTAAATAGTTCGACTTCAGGAGAAAAGAAAGGGAATTTTCATTAATTACCTTGCAAATTTTTCTAAAAAAAAGAATCTACTATGATATCGTGAATCCCATAATCATTTACTTATTTTTCACAGACCATAATAATTTCCAGCAATCATCTAGGCTGCACTGCAATTAGTGCAATCTGTAAGCTAGAAAGAATAAAGTAGTTGGATTAACGAAAAGAACTGAACATCTAGAAAACCACATTAATGCAAAATTCATAATTGCAAAACCTAAATCGTCACTGAAACCAACAGACAAACTGTAGTCCTTGTTGCATAGCAGCAGAAACCTACCAGCATCAATTGGATAGTTTCAAATAGTAATACCACTTAAATCTAAGATTTGTTTGACTATTGGAAGCAAAGAAAAATAAAGAAACAAGACAGTGAGCAGCATTCAGGTGCGTGCTAAGATGCTCGTTTCCACTCCTCTACCTGCCCAACCACTGCAGCCAAGGGGAAGTACTGCCTGCCATAATCCACGTCTCCGATTGGCTTCTCTATGGTTGTGGCGATAGCGCCATTGCTGGAGTCGATCGTGGCGGCAGCCGAAGCGGCGACGACTCGGCGTGGTGGGCGCGGTGTTCCGGCGACGGAGTTGAGGGTGAAAGCGGGTCTGTTTCTGAACGGGAAGAGGAAGGACGGCGGGGAGACGATAATCTTGGACGGAGCAAAGACAGGGGCCGCCATTGGTGAACTCCGGCGAGATTTGGGTCGCACTGCTATCAGCTTCCGCTTTATCTGTTGGATTTGGGTGGCTCACTCTTCGCTTGTGGAGGAGTTGCAGGCTTAGCCGTTTATGCCGCCAATGGGATTTTAGCACGTCAAGCCACCTAAATGACAATTGTTAATTTGTTATAAATAATTCCACGTTGTCCATCGACTCAGCCAGCCAGATCAGATTATTCGTGTATTGTTTTTTTTTTTTTTTGTAAATGAGAAGTTTATTCAAAATCTATTGCACTCTCGCTGCGAAACGCTGGGTGAGCGTTGCACTGGGGCGAGCGTTTGATTGGGTCGAGCGTTTCGCCCTACAATGGGTGAGCGTTTCATTTTTGTCACCATTTATCGACTTTTTACCGAACTATGTAAATAAAATTTTAAAATATCCGAATCACATCATTTAATTAACTACGTAAATAAATTTTTAAAATATTTAAATCATCTAATTTAATTTCAAAATTATCAAATCATATATTTAATTTTTTTATCTATGTTATTATTCCCAATCGATTAATATATTCTAATAATTGATTAAAAATAATAAAAAATAATTACGACTATTATATCAATCGATTGCTGCTACTATAATAATTGATTAATTTTTTAAAAATAATAATAATAAATTCATCTTCGAAAAAACTCTACTCAATATAGTGGGTCAAATTGATATTTGAGAATATTTTTATAATCAGAAGAACTAGATAAACACATCAGAACTGATTTTATATCATTCCGAACTCTTTAGATCTTAACCGAAATTGATCGATTTCGATCAAAATTAGCAAATAGACATAGAGAGATCGGAATGACATGAAATCAATTTTTATATTTTATATGTTCGTTTAATTTTCCTAATTATATAAATGTCCTCAAATATCAATTTAACTCATTATATTACGAGTAGTAATTTTTTAAACACGAATTAAATTTTTTGAATACATTTGTGTTCAAAAAGAATCACTAATTAATTTCGGCCAAAATTAATTGATAGACCTAGAGAGTTCGGAATGATATGAAATTAATTTTTATATATTTATCTGATTCTCTGATTATATAAATACTTATTATTTTTAATATATGAAATAATTTTTTTAAAAAAAATAATCTATCGATTACTACTTAGAGCAATTAATTTTTATTATTTCAGTCCACTACCATGATTAAGTAAAAAAATATTTATTTATTTAGTAACTTATTTTTCAAAATATATATATATATATATACAGTTTTGATATCCTGCACACCCCTATGTGAGCGAACGTGGGCGACAGCCAACGTGGACACCTGACGTGGCAAAAATCAACGCGCTTCTGCGTTCTCGCTGCCTCGCGCGGGAGAAATTTCGCCCCGTTCCTCAGTAATTGCTGGGGTGAAAACTTCAAATCTCCCTGTATATCTTCCTCTCCTCAGTTTCCCCAGCACCCTCAACCCTAATTCCATCCCCTTCCGGCGGCGCCTCTCCCTCAGTCCCTGCCTGCCGACGATCAATCTCACGCCGGTAGTCCCTTGAGCTCGACGCATCTTTCCTTACTCCCGGCTGGCGCGCCCCCTCCGCCGTCGCAGTCCCCGATTCAGTGGCTGCCGGCGATCATTCCCACGAGTTCGAAATTTTTTGATTCCCTTATTGTTCGCTGGCCCCATTGGGCGCAGACTCAAAACTACAAGGTCATATTTCTATATCTTCTATACATTTTAATCTTATGTAGGAGCTCGAAATCTGCTAGATTAAAAAATGGGTAAATTTTGTAATAACTAGATGGACCTATGTAGGAGTGTTCCCGTTATTTGCTGAAGAAAGATATTTACCTGCCCACTGCATTTCGGATGAGGTTCTGATTGGAGTGACCAAGGATGCTAAATTTATAGGTGTCCAGTAAATGATATACTGAAGCTGCTCCCACCACTACAGCTGCTGGGAAATAGTGATAACTCATTTTACAATAATGGAAGGAAACAACACTGATGATCAGTTATACATTCCACAAGTTGATGATGATCGAAAGCCAAAAACTGGGATGAAATTTGCATCACTGGAGGAAGCATTTTCGTTCTATAATGAATATGCACGCGAAGCTGGATTTAGCGCAAGAATAAGCAATAGCAAAAAAAATAAGAGAACTAATGAGGTAGCCTGGAAAAAATTTGTATGTTTTAAAGAAGGACATACAGATGATAAACGCAATAGACAGACAG
>JBBUKS010509851.1:0-13550 GCA_038050645.1 Hedychium gardnerianum | reverse complement strand
TTATATGTAGTTTTATCTTATATAGTAAGATTATTTTTGCGATTAGAACTTGTGATCGTAAGGTCATGTGATTAATCAATTGCTTAAGCAAAAAAAAAATGAGTAGTTTTGGTGTATAATATGTTTGATACCCACACAATATTTGGATCATTTCAAACAAGACTCATAGATTTCAAAGCCGATAAAAGATAGAAGAAATATAACGACATAATACCATAAGTGAGATTTAAGATCGACAAAAAAAAAAAGGTTAACACACGACGCGAACACAATAAACACACAACGAACATTAGTAGAATTAACTTGTATAAATTGTATAGTAATGCAAAACAATGACAATATATCACCAACCTCAAACGAAGACATCAATGTTGCTCGTGTAAGAAGCGACGTACATGTGAAGCATAAATGGAACATCACACTAGTGTATCATTGGTTATCGTCAATGGCTTGAAAATCGGATTTGTTCGAGCGACTCAATAACCAAGTTGAGCTAGAAAAATTGATCGCAAAGTCAAAAACCACCCTAATTGTATGAAACTCAATTATTTGGCAAGAGGAAGAGATGATCATGAAGTTTGAGATGGTCGCGTATAGTACCATGTTGGGCATGCTTAGTGCCCTCGGTTGAGATAACGAGGAAGTTTGTTAGGAGATGGATGATCCAAGCTCCTACAAACATCTCCGACATTGATGGAAGTAACTTCATCAACGACTCTACTACAGGAAACTTAAGTTGAACTATTGACTCTCAAGATCATTATTACAATTATGTGGATGTACATAACCAGCAATTTTAACAATCCTTCCATTTCTATTTAAAACTTCTACAATCTAGATCGCCGTAAGCATTTTCGTGGAGAGAAAAAGCCATGTCGATGAGTATAAGAAAATGTTTGTGTTCCTTTGAATGAGGTAGAGGGCTTTATATCCCATCCTTCTATGTTCTTTGGAACACAAACATCGTAAAGTATCTTACCCAGAACACCATGAGGATTGATGCTCGGAATGTTTAGCATGTGGAACAGTTCTTCACTTTGCGACTTTGTGTCCCTGCCATCGTTACACTCGGTGGAACTTGATAAGAAGAAGTGGTCACTTGTGTCAAGTGCTAGTCTTTTTAGGCTCTCGTTCGAGCCCGCTGCAGCTTTATGGAGACTGCAAACAGACTCAGGTATGGAATGGCCCTCCTTGTTCTGTAATCGCAGCCGCCTCTGTGCATAGGTTGAAGCTGCCTTGCCGAGCAACTCAACTACACTGTTTCTATATTCAGATTCATGAAATTTGTAATGGCCTGTTCAAGGATTTATGTCAGCCTGACGAAAAGATTTGATAATCCAATAATAGTAGAAAGATGACGACAAAAAATGAAATAGGATCGATACAGAAAAAATATTCTATCGGGCATTTTGATTAACCACTCGAAGCCAAGTTAAGATTGAAGTTTTAAAAATAAGGATCATAACAAACCCTAAGAAACCTTAAAACAACAAAATACACATACCGACATGAGGAGAGCTCTTCCATTTTATTAGTTCAACATCACCACCAAGCTCTTGCAGGCGCTGAGCAAAATCACAAATGACACGGGCGGGAGCAATCTCATCGTCTTCAGAACAGAAGATAAGGAATGGACCTATGTTCTGGATATTAGTATTCAAAATCCATGTGTTAGAGAATATACAGTTTTTAAAGTAAAACAGTAGTGAATGAATGATTTAGAGCCTTACGACTGAAGAATAGAGAGTTTGCCAATAATCGGCACGCTCAGCCTCGAATCTGTTTATGAAGAGAGAGTCCAATCCAGTTGCCAAGGCTTTTGCCATCCATGAAACAACTCTAGGAGGGTGGGGCCTTTTCAGCACAGATGGATGGAGGACGAATCGAGTGCCCAGATCACTTGTAAAATCAACTGGACTTGAGTCGTATATGTGACCACATAAACAATCTTTTACAAGCCGATAATCATCCTGGAAGAAGAAAGAGATTGACAACTTAAAATAACAGTAATTCAGTTGAAAGAGACTAAAAGAACTCAAAAGTTGCTCTAAGACAAGTAGATAAATGAAAATTCATATATCGATAATCATCTCTGATCCTACTTGATTGGTTTGTACTGTTTAAATTCCATGTAACTGTTTGATATTAATAATAACTATGGAAGGCTATGCATTTCACTCAAGAAAGGAACTTACTGGAACAAGTTGCCCTTTGCATTGACCATCAATTAACTGGAAATCAAGGAAAATAAAATTCTTAATATTATTTTAACAAAATTAAGAAACTATGTATATTTGGCGAAGAATCAGACCTGAAGAGCCTTGTACATGCAACCTTTTGGTCCCCCAGAAAAAGCAGAAAAGACAATGGGTAATGGCCTACTCTTTAGTTCCTGTTAATCCATCACCAGAATCCAAAAACATAGCCATGGTTATTTAATTTGAATGCAAATCTTCGATAAGTATATTGATGGTGCTGAATGACCTACTGTAGATCAAACAAGTATGACAATGGAGCTGAAAAAAAATTACAACCGAAATAAAGAAAATACATTACCAAACTAACAACCAAGTTTTAATATACAAAATAACTTTTTGGCGAAAACCAAAAATTTAAGAATCTCTATCAAAATTAAACTACCCTTTTCATCTAGCAATATTCTTGTTATGATATTTTATAGTTACTGCCTAAATGAATATTTTGCTAAGAGCAAGGAAATCACAGATCATGAATTTTGACAACTTCATCAATGCTTCTTTTACATACTTGAAGCAAACCAATAACAAATTCTCATGATCCTGTAATTTAAAATACAAGAGTGTTGAGGGAAGGGTGAAAAGGAAATCTGAACCACTGCAACTAAAATGATTCACTTAAATTTTCTTTTCTCCTCAACTACTGCCCAATACTAGCAGGTGACAGGATAAACTAAATCCAAAGTTCGACATGTCTTTTTTTTCCTGTTAATTCACTGCAGAGAGCATTCATCAATTCATGCCAATAAGAGTACCCATTTAAAATACAAGGTGTTCATTCTTTAGAATATTTCCATGATAGACTCACACCATCACAAGGCATTACTCTGATTTCTTTCTAATAAAAGAAAGTACTGCATGCACTAGTTATCTAATAATGCAATTACCTGCAAAAGCTCATTGAGGAGACTATCAGCTAATGATGCAGCCTTGTCAGGAAAAAATCTGCATAAGGAATTAAACAACCTGCTAAAAAAAATTGCAAATAGCCAAATAAAAACTGCATTTTTTAGAAATGTATTGTTTCACATATCTATTTTGGTGATGTATTTCACTAACTGCGATTGCAAAATTTGAGTTGAATACATATGACACTATATCGTTAAACTTTGACTGAAACAAATTTATTTTACCATGACTTTCCAAGACATCTGAATCTCAATTTCAATTACTTTTTTTTTTTCGTTGGCATCAAATCTTAGTTATTGACTCAAGGTTCATACTTGAAGAGGCATTGTAGTACACACTAAAAGAAGCATCCAACAAAATGGTAAATTCTACAAGGTACATATGTTTGAACTCAGAACTCTAAGTTGCAAGCATAGAGTTCATGAGCAATTGCAGACATACAATAACTTCAAGTGGAGCTAACAATAGCTAAGTAGGGATTGAACTAGATTAGCATGGATTGCAGTCAGCAAGTGTGGATGTGCATGAGATGCTACATAATTAAGGTCAACTCTACAGTTTAGGGTTTCAGTGTCCACAATGGTACATAATTAAGGCAAGAAAAAAAGCAAGAAAAATGAGAGATTTGATTCTTCCTCCTCTCATCTTTTTTCTTCTTTTTCTCAGTGTTCATCAAGTCTGGAAGTAAATCTATTAATCAGAAAACACAAGCGAGCATGTTTAGCCTTGTTTAGTGGAAAATCTCTTTAAGTAGACTACAGATCTTGAATCGTCCACAGAATTCAACCAAAGAGCTGAGCAGCATAAGGAAGGGGAAAAGGAAGAAAACTTAATCGCACTTACAAGGTGAGGAAATCGGCATGGCAGATGAGTGAGCGCCACCCGTAGGACGAGTAGAGGCGGACATAGGGCTTGAGATGCCGCTCCTCGCTCGACAGCCACGCGAACACCACCACAATCCCCACTTCGCCCTCCTTATCCCCCCAGTAGAACCGCCCTCCCTGCCCCCACATCTCCCGCGATTCCCAATCGCAGATCACCGGAGTTTCCTCTCTCTCTCTCTCTCTCTCTCTCTCTCTCGCCAGAGAGACCAGGCCGAAGGGGAAGAGAGAGCAGAAGGATGGGGCTAACGTGCGCCGAGAGAGCAGGGAGAGTGGCGTAGAATATAAGAGAAAGAGTGGGAATATCCGAAATGCGCAGGAAGGCGCAAGTTAGCAACTTAGCGTGTCAATAAATTATATTTTAAACAAAAAAAATATTTATTTTATTCGTTTTGAAAAAAAAAAATACCAAATCAATATCACATCAATACACATAAAAATAAATCAAAATAATTATAAAAATAAATTACACGGAATTTACATGCTGCCAATCCTAAGATTATCCTAAGATTTAATTTCTCGATCTCAAATAATAAATTTTCATCTATTTATCATTAAAAAAATTAAAAATTATAAATCAGAATATATTAAATTAAATGATGGTTCATTTATAAAAAAAATGAGCTAACTTAGTTAAATGAGTTAATCAAATTCAATCAATTAAATAAGTTTATCGAGCTATTGTCTTACCTAAAGAATTTAATTAAAATGGAAAAAAAATATTTTTTATACATTAAACATAGAAATAAAATAATAAAATATTTAAATAGTAAATAATAATTTTAAAATAATTTTTAACAAAAACATTCCACTTATTTTAGACTTTAATTATCAATGTAATGTTAAAATCGTGGTGGCATGAGTATAATTTAGGTGATACATTTAGAATTTAAGAGGTGAACGGTTATATTATTTAGTTAATATAAAATAATCAAAAAAATCATATTTTATATTCTTAAGTGTTTTTAGCAATTCAAATCTAATTTTATTTTTTGATTTAAAATATTTTAAACTCTATAATAATTTTCTTGACCAAAACTATAAAAAAAAAGATAATACTTGTGTTTTGAAAATAACAAATTATGAAAAATAATTTCTTTTAATTTGTAATTTTCTCTAAGAAAATAGAAGAATTCATTAGTTGACTCCACAATATTCCTTAAACTTGTTAAATTTGGTTGAATCTGAAAGAAAGTAGATCACTTATGTCATTATTTGATGAAAAATGATCGATCATAAAAAAAAGATCATACATTCAAAAAAGTATTTTTCAGAAAAATTCACAATCTTTCACCAACAAAAAACTAATTTTTTTTTTCTTGTTGATGAAAGAAGTATGTTCCACAAGTAAGCCACATAGCAATAATTTCAAGTCCACTAGATGCCTATCTTTATTTTACAAACAATAAACACATGCATCAACTAATTGAAAGTTTTCCGACAATAATCATTATCGATTAGAGCTAAATTTTGATAGATCATACATTCAAAAAAGATCTTTCCTAAAAATTCACATCCTTTCACCAACAAAAAAGTATTTTCTAGTTTTTTTCTTGTTGATGAAAGAAGTATATTCCACAATTAAGTCACATAGCGATAACTTCAAGCCCACTAGATCCTTACCTTTCTTTTACAAACAATAAACACATGCATCAACTAATTGAAAGTTTTCCGACGATGATCATCATCAGTTAGAGCTAAATTTGGATCGATTAGACAGTAAAAAAAAATATCTTTCATAAAAATTCACAATCTTTCACCAACAAAAAGTATTTTCCATTTTTTGTTGTTGATGAAAGAAATATATTCCACAATTAAGCTATATAGCAACACCTACAAATCTACTAGTTCTCTACCTTTATTTTACAAACATCAACTAATTGAAAGTTTTCCTACAATAATCATCATCGGTTAGAGCTAAATTTCGATCGATGATACACTAGAAAAAAATATTTCATAAAAATTCACAATCTTTAACCAACAAAAAAGTATTTTCCCTTTTTTTTCTTGTTGGTGAAAGTACATTACACAATTAAGCCACAAGCAACTAGCTACAAGTCCACTATATTCCCTGCCTTTATTTTACAAACACTGAACACATGAGATTCTTCTTCAAACACTTTACTTTGCTTGGTACAGAACTACAGATGAAAATTTATGATCAAGCAACAAAAGAGAAGACAGCAATCCTTAAACCCTATTTGCAATTAATTTCAGCATGTTCTACTCAACACCAAAGGACATCACAGAGACAGAAAACCAATCAGCAAAATTCATCTTTCAGAAAAAGTGTACTCGCCTGAAATCATATTCAGAGCAATCGAGTGGATCATGATCACTTTATAGGATTAAAAAAACTGGAAGAAGATTGATTTAATCAAGCAAGCCATCAAAACAAGTTGACCTTAACAAAAGAAAAAAAAAAAGGAGCATGATCATGATGATGATGAACGAAAACAAAAAAAAAAAAAAAACAGAGAGGGATATGAAATGTTGACTTTGAGTACAGTGACATTCCTTCTCCCGGAGGATCACATGCGCACATTGCGCAGCAGATCCGAAGCAATCGCAGTCAGGTTTATTTTAATGGCGATGCTCGTGGAATTTGAAGCAAGATTCATGATTTTACTCGTTCCCAACTCAGACGCGCTGGAAAAGGAGCAATTTTCTGAGGAAAAGGAATCTCAACGCTTGAATTCAAAGAAGGGAGAGAGAGAAGGACTCCACCTGTTGCCATCATGCGGTTGCATCAGTGTCAGTGCGAGAAATTAGATAAGGAAATTAGGGAAATGCGGCCGCAGGCACGAGGTAGCTGTACAGAGATTTTGAATGACGCCATTGATTAGGGGGAACTGACAGGGGAGGGAATTGAAGAGTCTTGTTTTTTTTCTGGTTTTTTTCAGGGAGTTACTGGAATCCACTCGTATCGGCCGGCCATGGGCACGTCGTTGACGACGTCGAAGTTGTACCTGCGATGAGGCGCCGGGAGAGAGAGGTTTAGGTTGAGGAATGATTGAGCTCTGGAGTCGCAAATCGGAGGAATTTAGTTTGTTTCGGGGTTGAATTAATTGATTACTTACCTCTCGGCGAATCGCTGACGCAGATTTCTCTCTGCCGTCGCGAAGAACTCTTCCAGCTCGGCCTCCGGCGGCGTCGCTGCAGCCCAACGTCTCCTGCACGGATCCGTCTCCACCGTCGAGTCCACATCGCTAGTCTCGCCTCGGTGGTTGCTCAAGGCCGTCGTTTCTTCTCTGAATTAACAAAATTACGGAAGAATTCAGTCTAGAACATGGAATTAAATGGGCAAAAAATTAACAAAATGAGAAGATGAACTAGGGAAAATTAACCTTTCGCCGTTAGATCGAAAGAGCGAAGCAGCGTCGCGTCGCTGCTCAAGCTGAGAGAAGATCCGGGATGAGATTTTTCAGCTCTATGGAAGCAACGGAATTCGAATTCTGAAGATAATTATACCTCCGACGACCGCGATGGCGTCGTCGACGCTTCGGAGGAGGCGTCACTGGAGCAGCGAGAGATGCGACCGAGATCGGGGCTCGATTTGCACCGGCGGCCGCCTAAATTCCCGCGAGCCAGCTCGTCGATCGGAGGCCGGGGTCCACCGCTTCGTTTCCGGAGCTCACGGTGGGGAATCCGACGCTCCCGCTTCGGCACCGCTGCCCTCCTTCTCTTCTGACTCCGGCGGCCGCATGTCGCCGCGAGCCCGGACCTCCTCGCCGCCAATTCCCCATTCCCTCCACATTTCTCCGATCGCTTCCCCATCGCCACCGTCTTCCGCCGCGAAGCGAGAGGAGGTGAGAAACGACGCGAGGGCGGTGAGCGGATCTGATTTGACGGCGAAGACCGGATATAAAGGCGATCGGCGTGGACCTCTCCCTTACCCCCCTAACGGCGATCAAACGGTGCCGTCACTGTTACGGCGTAACTCTGACGCACACAACGAGATCACTATGACCTACCGCCCGATCGCCATCGGACGGATAGTAATTTGAAGGCTGAAACGGCCGTCACGACCGCGTTATCCAATAATTACGTCCCCAGGTGTCCGAGCCTAACGGTCCCGACAAAGCCCGTTCGAACGTAGAGGAGCCGTTGGTGCGGGGGCGATCGAGATCGGACCGTCCACGTGGACTGGACGCGAACGAAGGAGGCGACGTTGCATCGGAGGAATCTTCTCTTTTGGACTCGGCAGGCATCGTCTGTACGTGGGTGCGATTGGCAGGTGGCGGAGCGGGTCCCACCGCCTTGGGTACGAAATTGTCCACCCACTCGGAGGGTGCAAACCTGGGGCGTCGCGCTCGCGTGTACGAATGCGTCAGGAGTATATGCGGATGAACGAGGTGAATGAACCATGAGGAAAATGACCGTGCAAACTTGGACGGTGGATGAAGTAGGCAGTGTGCTTTAAGATTCGTGTGTATATTATATATTGATCTTTTAAAGGATAAGTTCGCACCCTTTGGTCGAGTCTATCCTTCAGGTTGCGATCATTCGAGTTTATTTTGTATCGTTGGATCATTTGGACGGTCATAAGTCTTAAACTTTAAATACTGTTATATCAGAATAATATTTATCAACTTAGTCAAAATTATTTAAATTTTATCAAAATACTTTAAATTGATCAAAATCACTTTAAAATAATTTTAGAAGCTACTAAATAGTTGCTACACAATTATAAATAAATCATAAATTCTAAAATTTTAAATCCTAAATTTTAAATATAAAACATTATTATATTAAAATATTTTATATCAACTTAGTCAAAATTATTTAAACTTCATCCAAATCATTTTAAATTGGTCAAAATCACTTTAAAATATTTGTAGAAACAATTAAATAGTTGCTATAATATTACAACAATATTATATTAGCTATTATACATTGTAGCAACTACTCGATTAATTAACTGCTACATATTATAGCAGTTAGTCATAGCTACTACAAGAACACATAAAGTAAGGGTATTGAAAAGTAAGCCCCCTTTTGACTTTTTTTTATTTGAAAAAAAAGTAAAATTATATATTTAAACATAAAAAAATCTTTTCAAATTCTAGATGTGAAATTCTCAATGAGAAATCTAAAAGCTCAAAGAGACCTTTTTCTTTATCTATATATCAATTATATACCTTTAGTATATCCTTTCACAATGACTGCAATCCAAACTATGTCTAACATTATTGGTTTTGTACTTTGAGTTTTTCATATAGCCTAGGTCAGTTATACTTATCGAAGAAGACACCGCGAGAGATTAGTTAGCTTAACCACCTTGTTGCCTCGACTACAACATGCATTCATCTCTCGCTCCGAGCTAGCTAGGCCCAAAGATTGGACACTTTTCATGGAGTTTTCGATCGTCCACCTCTAATCATATCGAGTTTGATGGTGCAATCGTGCATACTAGTTCTTCCCATGGATCCCACCACCCACCACACCTTGCCTCCTTGGCTTGCATATCTCTTTCCCATGCAACAAACAAAGAGTACCCTCTCCTCCTCTTGCCTACTCATCCCAATCAGCATCCAAAAGTGGATCCATGCCCATACTTAGAACATTGATCGCCGACCCCCCTTCCTTTTCTCTCCTAGGAACAAAGTATCCTTTTCGCAGAGCAAGGATCTATCACACATGCATCGAGAATCAATCAACTATCATGTTCCTTTCTACTCATTTCGCAACAAAATTTTAACTAGAGAGTTCAACCGGTTAAATTAGAAGCCCTTGCCAAATGATAGAACCGTAGGCGTGAGTTTAGGAAGTACTAAGTACTAGCTAGGTTAAGATTCATCCGAAAGATAAGCTTTATTAGCGCAAAGTAGTATGCTTGCTAGCCATTATTTGGGGGGAGATAGCTCAAGGGACAATGAGGTGGTATATGGGACATTAGGGTTTAGGGTTTAGTTCATTTCCCACTAATAGTGTACAACAAAGCTCAACATGTTTTTGTTCGTATATTTGGAGCTCGCACCGTTAAGGAAGAGTCCTTAGTTTACCTTACTCGGAGACATGGTCATCGGATCCACCATTGTAGTGTACAAATCGAGCGATTAGAACTTTGTTCATAGAGAAAGAAGGATTCTATTTGGTAGGATAGAAGAACTTTATTGTTTACCATATTAACTCACACTTGAATTGCATTCTTAATGATTAACTAAATATAATTCACTCCTTATATACGAATTTCTCGATATAATTTCTCTTCAAATTATAGGTACATGAGAATTAGGACTATAAATGATTGGATTTTTTTAAATAGTTTGAGTTTGATTCATTTAGATGTTATCGAGTTCTCAATTCAAACTTATTTAATTATTTAAAATGTTTATATTTCTAAATTTGTTTAGTTGGTTAGTGATTTAATATTATAAACTTATCTATTCTTTTGAGAGATTCTTTGTCTATTTACAAGTTCGATAAGAACTTTATTAAAAAATATGATTTATAAATTTTATTTATTAATATTATTCAGAGCAAAATAATACATATATATCCTCTTAAAAGTTATTCATTTGCCGCCACAATGAATAAAGAATGTGAATTATATGAATATCGGATCCTTCAACGAGTATAAAAATAAGAATAAAAAGTAAATATTTGATGAGAATGAAAATAATTATAATAAATGAAAATGAAAACTAAAAATATAAAATATGATCTATTATCATTTCTTATGGTAAAAAGGTGAAACGTTCACTCCCAATGTTCCCGTCAACTCGTCCCTAAAATAAGTCATTCCTATTGAATACCAAAGTTGCTCACGAAATTAGGATCGATTGACTTATAACCCTAAAAAAAGCTAAAAAAAAGTTTCCCATGAGACACCCAAGAGCTCCAAAACCTTCTTTTTTTTTCATAAAAACTTTTTAGCTCTTAGCCCTTAAGAGCTTGTGGGGTTCGCATCCTTTGCCCCTCCCATGGACTATGGACTGTAGTGCAAAAGGGGGGGACCACGTGGCAGTAAATGGCCGCCACTCCAATCATTGAATATCTACTCCTTCACCAATTCAGCAATGAAGGGGGCACTACGTATTCAATGCAATGCACACGCAGCTCATCAACGGCCTAATTTTTTTTGTTTTTATTTTTTGAAAAGCGAGGATTTAGGGTCTATTATTTAGATTAAAAATAATTATATATGATACACACAAGATGTCCAACATAAGATGTGTAGGATAATATTTCTAAATCCCGTGTGCACTCCGTACGCACCACGTGCTGCATATCCTCATGTATATCATGTGTAATTTTTTTCAGCCTAAATATTATACCTTAACCCTACCCTTAAAAAAAACCAAAAAAAAAAGATACATTGCATAGCGCACAATCGCGCATTGTATGGTGCGCAATATATCAAAACGCTATATATATATAAAGAGAGAGGAGGGAATATTATACTACTTATTTTATAGTGCTCATTTCGTGCGTGTGCACCATACATTATTATTATTATTTATAATCTAAACCCTAAGTTCTAAAAAATACACTAGATGCACACGAGGTGAACACCATGTAACACTTTTTTTTCTTTAATTTTTTTTTATATATCTTAAGATTTAGACTTTAGAGTTTAGGTTACAGTATCTAAGTTAAAAAAAAATGCACACAAAATGAGCATCATAAAATAAGTAAGGTATTATCACTATATATATATATATAATAATAATAATTTTTTCCATAAAATTTTTGTTGATGTTTAATATATTTTTATTGAATATGATTAAATTAGAAATAGACTATAGATTTAATATGTTTTTGTTAAATTATATATATTTTTATATAATGTTAATTTTAATATATTTTTATTGAAGGATGATAATTGAATGAAATGAAAAAAATTATTAGTATAAAGGATATCTGATACTCTGATGGACATGGGTGTGGGTATGAGTTTGAGGATGAAAATTGAAAATTCGATGGGGATGAATATAATAAATAGGAATGAGGATGGAGGATATAAAATCCGACTCAAGCTCGACCTATTTTCATCCCTAATAGGGCTCATGTGGTGTGGGCACGCGCCTAAGGGGTGCAAGCTATTGGGTTTATATCTATATAAATTAATGGATCAAAATCACTTCAACACATCAAAATCATAATAAAATTATTGTTGGTGTAGTGTTGCATAGCTAATTAACAGCTACTATAATAATATTATAATGATTTTAATTATGTCTAAGTGATATCGGATAAGATAATGATTATCTTGTAGGTTGCTGAGAAAAAGAATTGAGAAGAAGACAAGAAAAGGATCATCCTAAAATGAAGAGAAATATAGCGTTATTTGGGTTTTATCAAAATAAAAAAAATTTATTCTAAATAGAGAATAATTCCTCAACAATTAGACAAGACTCTTAAATAAACTCACATCTTGAGACATAAAAAAGAAAAGAAATATTAATATATATACCTCAATTCTTATCTTGTAAAGAAAAGGAAAAAAAATTATTTGAAAAAAAAATATAACAGAAAGAAAGAGATTAATCAAAAACAGGACATGAATATAAATAAATCCTCATTTATAAATACAATTATGAATTTTCTATAATAAATATAAATCTTTAAATTCTGACGTGATAAAATTTGATTCTAAATTTTAAGTCAAAAATGATGTCCTTTTAAAATTCAAAAAATTATATTAATTTCATAATGAGTTGGACATGCATCACTAAATTATTTTAATTATTATTTTTTTTTACTAAGTTGATAAAGAATCTTTTTTTATATAAATGTGTTTTATATATAATTCCGTTGACCGAGTAGAATCAATTTATTTTTAGCTATACGCCACAGCAATACAGTAACATGCTGGACAAAGGGTATTTTATTTTATTTAAAAAAAAAAACTTCCCCAACGGCTATAATCTTTATAGAGATAAATTATGTAGTAGTTAAAGCGTTTAATAAATTAACTAAATATTTTCTATGTATACTAGTGCGATGGTTAGACCTTCTAATAGATAATTAAGGGGTCTAAGGTTTGAATCTCAGTTACGGCGCATTACAGAGAATTTTTTCTCCAATGAGAAGCGGACCTTAGAATACTGATTATTTGGATGAGCTTCCATTAGCGATTTTTGATTTACCCTGTTGACCGGCGGGAAACTTTTTTTTCTCCAATAAAAAGTGGGCCTTAGAATACTGATTATTTGGATGAGCTTCCATTAGCGATTCCCGATTTACCCTGATGGCCGGTGGGAAACTTTCGTGAGGTCGGGTCGGTCATCCCAGGTTCGACATTACCCGATCTGATTAATTTTTTTTTTATAATATATATTTTTTTAATAAAATAAAAAATATATTAATTATTGGACGAGAAATCACTTGCGCTTTGATAAACCGGCCAGAAAAAAAAAGGTCATCTACCTCGAGGATTAAGTTATGATGCAGAAGCAAGTCCTGTCCTGTATTCTACTGCACCATGAGGTTGAGGTGTTGGTTGTTCTTGTTGTTCATGGCCGAAATGATTGACAGGGCCGGTGAAGGAGGCCCCTTC
>JBBUKS010509820.1:0-13553 GCA_038050645.1 Hedychium gardnerianum | reverse complement strand
AAAAAAAAAGAGAGAAAGGTGGAGAAGAAAAGCGCCAGAGAGAGATTTCTCTCAACAAAACTCATGAAAATCAAGTAAATGAAAGATGCCTAAATGTTTAAGGAGATGTGATACGACTAAAATCTGTCTCATCGTATTTGAGGTTGTTGACGTAATCGACGATGTCTTCTTTCTTGTGAAGACGTAGTCGACTCTACACGAATAACACCCGTCAAAAATCTCGTTCGGAATTGCTCCGACAAGGCCTTCTCCGACAAAATGAAATCCTCGACCTTATCCAAGCTGTTAGATCCTTTTGGGCATTTATTCCACTTGAGCATAAAATAATTTAATTTGACATGTACGTTTTCAATTTTTATAGTTGATATTAAATATTTAATTTAAGTTAGTAATTTTAGAATGATTAGTTGAGTCCAATAAAAAGTTTTCGTAGACTATTAAAATAAAACTGAAAGCATTTGGACAATTCATCATCTTAAAGTTCTTAGTCGACCGCATATTCAAAAAAAAAATATTCATTATATTATTGAGACTATAACTCAATCATTAGATATTTAAGAAATTGAGAACATATTATCATTATTCGGGGATGATTACTTTCCCAATAAACAATTTCAAATTGGATCCAATCTATTGAATAAACTCATTAATTGTCTGGATGCACAAATATGATTGTTAGATGACAATGACTATATTGTGAATCAATTAAAAATTATATAATTTTTTATCAAATCGTAGATAAATTTGTCTATTATTTAAATCATGTATCCAATTTTGAAAATGATCAAATTATGTATCTAAATAAAATCTAAATTTAATTAATTTAGTTTTAAAATTATGATTAATTCAATCGAAAATTGAATTAACCGATAAAATATCAATTCAGTTTGTTTAGTTTTCGTAAGAAAATTCGATTGGTTCTAAAAAATATCGATTTATTCGATTTTTGATTTATTTAGTTTGGTCGGTTCGATTTTTCTTGGACTATTTTCCTCTCTCTTTGAATTATCTACCCGAGTTATCTTTCCTCACTCTTACACATTTTTTTTCCATCACAAATCCAACAGTTCCTTCTCATTTTCGACATCATATTCACAATTCAATTTCATCGAAATATACACTTGATGCGTTATTCAAATATTTACACACTTATGACACATCAAAATATAAAACCAAATTAAACTTAAATCATATTGTAATTAATATATCAAAACAACGTCGTTAAACTCAATTGCAAGGCAAGAATATTTCCTTAACCTATAATTTGATATTTCAATTTTTTTATACAATTCTATTAGTTCTAAAAAATGTTATATATAGCAACTAACTTAAAATTTGAAACAAAATAGGTCCATAACTTTGAAACAAAATTTTTATATGTCATTTAGAAAATTTAAAAATTAGATATATCTTTTAAAAAACTCTATAACTTTAAATGAGCCTTTTGTCGCCAAAAGACAACGATAGGTAGGTGTTTTGATTTTTTTTTTAATTCAGTTATTTAATTTTTTAAATCGATTCATTTTAAAAATAATTAATTTAATCTCATATTTTTTTTATTAATAAATTAAAAAATATTAATGAAAATTAATCTGATTAATATTTTGAGACTTATTATTATTATTATTATTATTTATAATATAACATATTAATATTAAAATTTTACATCTTTTAATTATATAATCATTATCCTGGGGAGGCTGTGCTTTGATTTTTGCCATGCACATCGGGAAGGGTCAGTTACGATTAAGACTAAATAAATCATTATTAATCATTAAGCTTTTGGTTTAGCTGAGGTCAGAGCACCATTAATGAACTACACATTGTTGCTGCTTTCTCCTCCTCGTCGTCCTCTTCCTTTTGACTTACTTTGTTCCTTCCTGGAAGCTGCAGCGATGGAGCTTGGACAAGACGGCCGATAAATTGTCAAAGTTTTCTTCGCCGATTGGCTTCTACTCCGTTCCTGATTTTATCGGTGCGAAAATCTTTTCCCTCCTCTATTTCTCCTAATCTGTGCCCTGGATTCCTCTTTGCTCATCTTAAATCTGCATCTAGTTTCTGTCGTTTAGAAATTTCAAGCTTTGGTATTGCATTTTTGTTAAAAAGCACTCGTTTTACTTGAGAATCGTGTATGTTCTACAATTTTTTTGATCTCCTTCTGGCTGTCGTCTGGAATATGTGCAAAAGAGGGGTTTTGCTAGGTTGGTGTAATAGGTGGAATTTCGTTACCGAATCCATCGTTTTATCAAGTTGAATTCCCTCTTTTTGCCTAAAGTTTGGATCTTTTTTCTGCAATTTTTGTGGTGAAAGTTCAGTCTGAACATTACTCATATCGCGCCCGGATGGGTGGTCAGCTTAGCAAGAGGCCCAGCATGAGAGCAGATCGACATGATAGTCACCGCGGAAGCAGTAGTATCAGTGGCGGTGACCAAGTCAACGTTGACGCAGTCGGCCGTGTTGATCCCGGTCCGATTGGCATCAATTACTCCGACGAACTGAGTTACTACGAGGCCGCATGCCACGATGACCCTGAGCTCCGATCGTTCGACTCCATGCTCCAGCAGCGCACTAGGCACGCCATATCCTCCCTGGCTTATGGTGTTGAGCTTCGCTCCCTTTCCTTCAACACTCTCAAGGAGGTCACCGGCTGCATCTTTGAGACAAACAACGAAGTGGTTCTTGCTATTCTAAAATGCAAGGATGACATCTGCAAAAACACCGAGCTCTTTGGCCTTGTCAATGACTACTTCGAGTGCAGCATCAAGACCCTCGACTACTGTACTGAGCTAGAGAAGTGCCTCAAGAAAGCTCGCGATAGACATCTGATTATCCAATTTGCTCTCCAGCACTTTGAGGAGGAGGACAAGGAGAAGAACGGAGTTGAAGCTGAAGGAAATGTCAAGAAATACACAATGACCATAGAGAAATTGAGCAAATTTAAGGCTGCTGGTAATCCGTTCACTGATGAATTCTCTCAACTCTTCCAATCTGTTTATAGCCAGCAGCAGCAAATGCTCAAGAAACTGCTAATCAGAAAGAAGAAGCTTGATAAGAAGATGAAATCCATACGGTCATGGAGGAAAATGTCAAACATACTTTTCATGGCTGCTCTTGCAACTGTCATTATATGCACTGTTGTTGCAGCTGCTATTGCTGCACCTCCGGTTGCAGCTGCATTGGCTGCCGCATCTTCAGTTCCGATAGGTTCTTTGGGAAGTTGGATTAACTCATTGTTAAAGAACTATCAGAACACTGTGGGAGCAGAGAAAGAGCTTCTTACTTCAATGCAAGTTGGAACATGGATTTCTTTAAAAGACCTAGATACTATAAGAGTGCTGGTTGATAAGTTGGGGGTTCATTTCAATTCACTGCTGGAAAATGCAGATTTTGCCCTTAAGAATGAGGAAGTAGTAAAGTTCGCAATTGAAGAAATCAAGCAGAACTTGGAAGTTTTCATGAAGAACATTGAGGAATTGGGAAAGGAAGTGGATGAGTGCAGCAGGAATACGAGGAAAGCAAGAACATTGGTGTTAAAGAAGATCATCAACCACCCAAACAAGTAGAATAATTTCTTGGGTATGACATGATAATCGATAACTTATTTTTTCCAACTAGATTTAATTTTTAAGTCCTCTATTTTGTTCCCCAACTATGGCAAACTGCAACCATAAACATGCCAAAACAGTCTGTCTCTTTCAATAAAGCATTCATATGCATGTACTTAAAAATGGTAAAAGAATTAGAAGGGAGGATTCAGTTTGTTTTGTGTTAATTGAAGTATAGTTTCATTCAATGCCTGATCGAAAACGTCAGTGATTATGCATTTTCATTTCATTTCATTTATGTCAGCATGTGATTAGTTCAATATGTAACTGCACAACACTCTACTTTTCAAATATATAAGCATGACTTTTTGGCAAAACTTGTGTGAAATTTGCTATTATGAATTTGCAATTGCATAAGCATTTATTTTTTATAACATCTTGCTCCAGTTCAAGAGTTATGACTTATTTGCATTAATTTTCTGAGATTTGGTGTAGAAGTTTCAGTCCAATTTCGTAGAATTATCATGGCTAAGTTATGTTCTCTACTTAACAGTTGATTCAAGAGTTCTGACTTATTATGTTAACTAGGTTTGTCCAAATGCCTTGAATGATATCTGGTTAACTTAAAGTCATGGTGATTGCAGAAATCGATTCATCTACTTTAGTATGCTCTATTGAGTGCCCTTCATTCTTATGCCATTATCTTGCAGAATACAGACTGATCAATTTATCTGAATGATTATAGCAAACTTAGAAGTGCTACTCTGTTAAACTTTACTCAATAAACAATTAAATTCTGTAATTCATTCTATAATACTCTAATATGTGTCTTCAATTGGATCATGCTATAGACTGCATCCAATTCATTGTCAGGCTTGTAGCTTGTTCTTTGTCCTTGAGGTTAAACTCTCTCTCGATAATATATTTCTTTTTGTCTTTGACCACGAGGCTTCCTCACACCACATTGAACGTAAGAGAATCTCTGGCCAAGGAGGAAGCCTTCTAGATCTAGCTTTCTTACCACTAGACCAACTATTATCTCTCTATAATCTATATTCACATAAATATTTACATTTGCCTATAAATCAGCATAGGACCCAACGCGATCACCATGATCGTACTTGCTCACCATTGACGTAATTTCTACTTTGATGGTCAAACAACCTGCTATTATGTTCATTCCATAGTTGATATAAAAGGTCATACAACATTATTTTTGAAATAACAATCCATTGCATCACCACTGACTCATATTTATTAACCATTGTTATTGTTGACGGGTGGCTCATATTTGAGTGAAGACCAATGCGAGAGACGTCACGGATGAAAAACTGGAAACTACGGAAAAATTCTATTACAATTTTTTGTAACAGAATTGTATTGTGGTTTTTCGTAACAGAATTTTGTTACGGTTAAAGTTTTTCGGCCTTGTTTTGGCATGCTAGGATTTGTGCACTATTTATAGTGATCATTGTAAACCTATTGTATAGGGGTTTTAGATGTAGAGAGAATTTAATAAAACTTCGGCCGTTTTATAGAGTAGGCATGTTGCCAAACCACGATAACTCTTCTTCTTCTTCCTCTTTCTCGTGTTTATTCTTTCCCGTGTGTCTTTATTTCATTGCTCTGCGTGATCTCTCTCTCTACCTCTTCTTCCGCATTAGAGGTTGAGAGGTATTGCCTCTTTTTGCGCAATAATTGATATTAGAGAGAGGTTTTAACAGATTTCTTCAATATGTCGGGCACATGTTCTGCGAAGTTTGATATTGTGAAATTCGATGGAATCGGGAACTTCGTGTTGGTGCAGTTAGCACTAATAATCAAACTCAGATTTTGATGTATGACAAAATGTTAAAGTTAGATCATATGTTTTCTAATATGGTGATTAAGTGTGTAGGCTAATTGACTTGACTGATCTAGAGGACCAGACATTAGGTAGAATTCCAGTCGGGTCAGGAAAGACCAGATGATTGAATCCAGCGAGGCCGAGTCCCAGTGGGGATGTTAGGCGACGGTTCAACTTAGATCTAACATAGAAATCTAAGTTGAGACTGAGACTAGATCTTGGTCGTGGTTAGTCAGGATCTAAGTCATAAATGATATTTATGCATGCATTGTTTGTTCTAACTTTGTGCGGTTGTGGTTTTTTGGACTAACATATTTTTGCAGAGCTTAAAGTGAAAATAAGCTGGAATGCACAGTGTTCGAGGCGAAAATGTTTGGAGGCACCTCGGTGCACGGAGGCATAGGAGGCGCCTCAAGTAGATGGAGGCGCCTCAGAGTCAAAGGCGTTGGAAGCGCCTCAAGTGGATGGAGGCGCCTCAGCGCACGGATAAGCTGCGAGGATGAGTTTTCGCGAGCTGCTGACACATGGCATGACTCGAGGCGCCACGAGTGGTTGGAGGCACCTCCAAGAGAATAATTGCCGAAGTTTTCGAATCGGATCAGTCTCAATGGAGGCACCCCGGATCGTTGGAGGTGCCTCCAATGAGTTATAAAACAAGGCTCATCGATCAGCAGTAATAATCAATTCTTCGTCATATTGCTGCCCCGTGCTCTGTAATTGCTGTGCTACGACTCTGTTGCTTCGAACTAACACCGGAACAAGCTTCAGCAAGATCTTTACCAACACAGAAGCTCGTCACCGTTCATCTATAAGTGTTGGGTAACGTTTATTTCTTTGTTTATTTATACTTTCATAAGAAGATATAATGTTGTTACACCTTCTACATCTTGTATTCGATTTCTCCGTCCAAAAGTTTTTCGGAGGAGACGACTAGTGAATTACCCATCAAATATTGTCCGAAGGGCCGTATTTGATTTTAATTTACTTAGTATTAGTCAATTGTATGGTTCTAGTTATAAGGTTAAGTTTTTATCTTCTGAATATTTAATTAAGCATGCAAACAATCCCAATATAAAACTTAAGGGATTTAGACAAAATAATATCTATGTGATTAAAGTAGATAGCTCCTTACTCAAGTGTCATTTGACACAACAAGAGGAAACTTGGCTGTGGCATAGGAGACTATCCCACACCCACTTTAGGAATATCACTAAGTTAAATGGTTTAGTTAGAGGATTACCAAAATTACCTAACGAACAAATAGTTTATAATGCTTGTCAACAAGGAAAACAAACTAAATCAACTCACAAACCGACTAATCAAGGTCAAACTAACTCAATACTTGAACTATTACACTTAGACTGATTTGACTCATATGGAATTAAATCAATTGACGGAAGTCTATATTGTTTAGTAATAATCAATGATTATTCGAGATTTACTTGGGTAAAATTTTTAAGAAATAAAGATTAAACGTCTAAAACTTTTAGTAATTTTTGTAAACAAATAGAAAATGAAAAAAAATTTAAAAATCAAAAGAATTAGGAGTGATAATGGTGGTGAATTTAGAAACGATAGGTTTAATAAATTTTTCTTTGAAAATGATTACCATCCCGAATTTTCATGTCCTAAAGCACTTCAACAAAATGGAATTGTAGAAAGAAAAAATATGACCCTACAAGAAGCCGCTAAGACAATGCTTAATGAATACAAACTACCCAATTACTTTTGGGCCGAAGCCATTAATACAGCTTGTTATGTTCAAAATAGAACAACTATAAATAAAAAACATAATAAAACCTTTTATAAAGTTTATTATAATAAAATACCTAACATTAAATATTTTAAAGAATTTGGATGTAATATATTTATACTAAATATAAGAGAATATTTAGGAAAATTTATCTCAAAAATCGAAAATGAAATTTTTGTAGGATATTAACTTAATAGTAGAACTTACAGAGTTTATATTAAAAACACACTAAGAATTGAGGAAACAACAAATGTAAAATTTGATAAGAACTCTAACTCTAAAGAACTTAACCAACATCAGACTCAATATCAACCAATAGACTTTATTAGATCTAGCACTTATCAAGGGGGAGTTAGTGAAACCCTAAATCAAATAGAAGATGACTAAGAAGTTAAACAAAATCAACAACAAGAACCAATTGATTCAAGAACAACAAGAGTAAATCCAAACCATTAATTAAACAAATATTAGGTGTCCAAACTAGATCAGCATTTAGGAATCTAAGTCAAATTGCATTAATATTTAAAATTGAACCAAAAATAATTGAAGAGGCTTTACCTGACCTAGACTAGATTATAGTCATGCAAGAAGAATTGACTCAATTTGAACAAAATGATGTTTGAGACTTAGTACCCTTGCCCAAAAATAAAAAATTTATAGAAACAAAATGAGTATTTAGAAATAAATTAAATGATAAAGGTGAAACAATTAGAAATAAAGCAAGATTAGTAGCTAAAGGGTTAGAGAGACTTGACTACGATGAAACCTATGCCCCGGTAGCTAGACTTGAATTTATTAGAATGCTGCTAGCCTATGCAACACATAAATGATTCAAGCTGTACCAAATGAATGTCAATTTCGCTTTCTTAAATGGGCTAATGAAGAACTTTATGTAGGTCAACCACTCGGATTTGAAAGTATAGACCATCCTGACTATGTATTCAAATTAAAAAAATTATTATACGGTATAAAAAAGCACCTAGGGCCTAATACAAAAGATTGTCTACATATATGATATTCAAAGGACAAATTTACTTAACTCTTTTCGTAAAATCTCTCGAATCAGATATCTTTATAGCTCAAGTATATGTAGATGACAGTTTTTAGATCAACATCAAAATTTTTAAAAGAATTTATAATTTTAATGGAACAAGAATTTGAAATGAGTCTTATAGGTGAACTAACCTTTTTCTTAGGCTTACAAACCAAAGAAGGTAATTATGTACATCAACAAAAATATACAAAAAAAATTACTTAGGAAATTTGGAATGAAAAATACTAAATAAATAAAAATATCAATGACAACTAATTTAACCTTAGATAGTGATCCAAATAGATAATTAGTTGACTTGAAATACTATAGAAGTGTCATAGGTAGCCTGTTATACCTAACTGAAAAGCCGATTCGACATTTTATTTGCAGTTAGTATGTGCGCTAGATATCAAACTTGTGCTAAAGAATCTCACCTAACTAATGTTAAAAGAATTTTTAGATATCTAAAAGGCACAATTGATGTAGGAATGTGGTACCCTAGGACAACTAATTTTGAACTTATAGAATTTTCTGACTCAGATTATGTCAGCTATAAGTTAGACCGAAAAAGTACAAGTGGTGGATGTCAACTAATTGGTCCATCACTTGTCAACTAATTTAGTAGAAAGTAACATTGTGTTGTTTTATCTACTACTAAGGCAGAATATATTGTCATGGGTGAATGTGTTGCACAACTACTATGGATGATGCACACATTAAAAGATTTTAACTTAGAATACTCAAATGTTAAATTTTTTATTGATAATAAGTTTAATTAATTTAATAATAAAATCATGTACACTATTCTAGAACTAAACACATAAAAATTAAACATCACTTTGTCAGGGATCACATCGCCAAAGGAGACGTTAAACTCAACTATATTGAGTCTAAGTCAAACTTGGCTGACATATTCACTAAACCACTATCAGAATTCGAGTTTAGTAATTTACGACGACAACTAGGAATATGTGTAATAGACTAGGACTTTATGTAATTTATGAATTTCTTCATACTTTTGCTTAAAAATTATATATATATATATATATATTATAATAAAAATAATAAATAATTTGGATCTAGCCTAGGTAAGATCCCTAGAATCTATGTTCCCATAGATTTAGAAGCCTTGACATCTCACAAACACCTAGAAATTATCTTGTTTGTGTACTAAGAAACTTAGACTGGTGTGAGATGCATAGGGTGTACCACAGATTCCAGATGTAGATAAAGTGCATCGACATGAATCAGAAAGGGGTCTTCTTTTTTTTTCAAAAATCAACCACTTGTGGCTAACTTGTGTATAAGACTTAATGATTTTATATATCATGCAAGTCAGACAAAGTTAGATAATTAAGGACAATTTTCTAGATAATTGTATTTTTTTAATTAAATTTTTGACTCGTTTACAACCCAAGGCATCCTGAATGATTCTGGACGCCCTCATTCTCTCGAACAGAGGCGCTTCAAGTACAACCAAGGCGCCCTAGACAACAGTGGGAAAGATCCCGCCAAAACACCTTCGAGGCACCTCGGATCATCCGAGGCGCCCTCATCCTCTTGAACAAAGGCGCCTCCAGTACAATCGAGGCGCCCCTGACAACGGCGGAAAAAATCCCTCCAAAACACCTTCAAGGCACCTCGGATAATCCGAAGCACCCCCAGTTCAGGCAATTCGAGGTGCCCTCAGGCAACGGAGGCACCCCAAATGCGTTAATATATATATATACCCGCGAGCAGAAAAGCTCCAAGCGCCTTGAAAGTTTCCCAACCCCATTTTTTTTTGCCTCTTTTCACGTATCCGTTACATAGTTTACTCATTCGAGTCATCATTTCTAATACAATGTCTCCTAGGTAACCCCTAAACTCAAACCTCATTAACTTGAAGCAATTTTTTTTAATTTTAAGCATATATTTGTTTATGAAAAGCGAACTCTTAAACCGCCTACCACTGCTACTACTGATATTCCTTCCAGTGATAGTCGATTCTCTACTGAGCAGTTTAGACTTAGATTTTCTACTCATACATATATTCCACTTAAGACTAGGTATCTGAGTAGATCATTTTTTTACTAGGAATTGCATGGGCATCATCGAGATCATTGACCACTATGGTCTCGACTGACTAGTTTGTTGTAGCGACCCAGTTAACATAGCATTATGTACCGAGTTCTACAATAACCTAGTTAAAATTGACGATGTGACCTACTCTTCCAGAGTCTTTGGGAGAGATATCACATTCTCCCCGTCAGTCCTGAGTGCTCATTTAGGACTTAGACAGTCGACATGCTCATTTTTGTGCTACCCTCATAGGGAGTTACCCTTCGGCGAGCCCTACTCACACATCACTATGGATACTATCCATTTATATTTTTATGGGGAGGAGAGGATTCCCACTGTGACTGACTTCAAATCACTTTCACTGAGGGTATAGGACTATGTCCTATATAGAGTCTTGGTTACATGCATTTTGCCAGTGACATCTAGAGATGTTGCGATGATATGTCCATCTCACTCATTTTATCTTTATGCATTATGTCAGAGATTAGATATAAAGATTAGTCTCCACATGTTTCAGAATATCATTCACTCATCCAACATTATTACTCGTAGGATGATACACATGTCATATTACCACATTTTGACATCTTTGTTTCACGCATTAGGGATAGACACTACTCAGGGGACACTCGCTCCCTTGAGTGAGTATAACGTGATAGGGCATAGACATTTATCCTTAGCTTATATAGAGGTTGATGTTCAGGGGGATTTGTCCTAGAAGGGGGGTGTCCCACCACCTATACCAGCTGAGGAGGAGGAGCTACCAGATTTCGATCTCTCTGACATACCTTAGCTTACCCCGCCTCCCACTGCCCCAACTTTAGAGGAGAGAGTCACTAGGTTGGAGGAGTCATCATCTCATATAGAGCAGCCGGTATCCAATCATCGTATCGAAGTTGCTATCGGCTTTCAGAGGATGGAGGATGTCATTCGATCGTTGAGCTTGACTCACCCTCCTCCACCACTCTAGCTACTGAGTCTTAGCCTTGATATTTGTTTTTGGACTTCTATATTGTTACAGTGTCACATCTTGTTTGTTTGGTTGCATTCTGACTTCTTGGATATTTTACTTACTATGGTTGACTTGTACTTTTGGATTACATATGACTTGTCATTCTTTTACCTATCTATGTATGTGTTTACTTGCTGATATATTTACTACATCATATACTTGTGTTGTGCATGTTCAAAGTTTTTGATGTTTGTCAAAGGGGAGGATGGGTTAAGGAAAATAACAAAATATAATTGCAATACATTGTTAAAGCCTTATTTTTCTAACTTTAACTCGGGTTTTCATTACATCAAAAAGGAAGATATTGTTTATGTAGTTAGCACTAATAATCAAACTCAGATTTTGATATATAACAAAAGGTTAAAATTAGATAATATGTTTTCTAATATGGTGACTAAGTGTGTAGATAAAAAAATTTGACGGGTCTAGAGGACCAAACACCAGGCTAAAGTCCAGTTAAGTCAGGAGGACCAGATAATTGACAGGAAGCCTAGTTAGGTCAGGAGGACCAGATAACTAGCAGGAAGTCCAGTCGGGTCAGCATGACCAAATGATTGGCTGAAATCCAAATGGGACATCTGAAAGGAAGTCTTGGTGGATCAAGAGATCATACGTCAAGGAGACAAATCTGCAAATGGTAAATGGAGGTAAGAAACTGGAGAGGGAGTTTCAGTGAGGACGAGTCTAATAGGACTGTAGGCATTGGTCCAACTTAGATCCAACCTGAAAATCTAAGTTGAGACCAAGACTAGATCCTAATCTTGGTTAGATGAGATCTAAGTCATAAAACATATAACTGTCAATGCATTTATGCTAATTTTACTTTTGCTTATATTTTTTTTGGACTAACATGTTTTGCAGGAGCTTGAAGCAAAAAAGTCAGTTGGAATGAACAATACTCCATGCGCCTCAAATGGTTGGAGGCGCCTCAAGTGAATGGGGGCACCCCCACAGAAACAATACTGGAGGTGCCTCGGGTGAACAGAGGCGTCTCGTAATGGATAAGCTGTGAGGATAGACTTCAGCAGCTAGAGGCGCCCTGAGTGTATAGAGGTGCCCCGAAGCTTCACATTAGAGGCGCCCTGGATCATTAGAGGCGTTTGGGAGAGGATAAAAGTCGATGCCTTTGAATCGAGTAGGCATGTATGGAGGCGCTCCAGATTACTGGAGGCACCCCCAATACCATATAAAAGAAGAGTCAAACAGTGCACTCGGAACTCAATTCTTCCTCACGATTCCTCGAGCTTTTGCTACGTATTCATCCTTCAATCGCTGTGCTCTGATATTACTGCGTCGAAATCATGCCCCAACATTCTGCTACAGTAAGAACGACATCGAGCTTCAATTTTCATTAGTAAAACTGTGTTGTTTAATTTTTTTTCTATACTTGCATAAGTGTAATTTTACACTTTCTATTCTTGTATTCAAAATCTCTCTCTAAAGGTTCTTCGGGAGAGAATCTTCGTAGATTGTCAGTTGAAAACGTCCAAAGGGTGTGTGTCTTGGAGTAGTAATCGTTGGGCTACGAATCAAATAAACCGAACGTGTTTTATTTTTTATTTATTTCTTTTTCTGTTTGTCTTCTGTTATGCACTCAGATTTCTATGAGTTTAATTTTAAAAAGAAAAACAAGTTTTTAAAACACGTGATTCACCTCTCTCACGTGCATACGATCTTACACCTTCAAAATTGGTTGAATCGTAAGAACTGAATACCTAAATTTGAAAGAAAAAAAAACCTTTAACCATTCCCTTACCGTTTCCACTCCAGGTCATAGCCCGCCTGGTATCTTGTGGGTCTTGTGTTAAGAAAAGTCACTTAGACCATCTGACTTGAGAATTCGGGCTTCGGACATCCAATTTGATATTGAGCCACGAGTTCCTTCCATTCAAGCGCTCAGTCAGCCTAAGTCAAAAGGACTCGATCACTCAAGAACTTCATCGACTTAGCCACTCAATTAGCTCGTAATCAAGTGAATGAAATAAAAGGTGATTTTACTCACCCCAAGTGTCTCTTACTATCGATTCCACACCGAAATTAATAGAGGTAAATCACGATATTGAATAATCTCCTATCGGGAGAACATTTAATCCTTAAAGGAATGAACTCCATAGGAATTAACTCTTGCCCAATGAAATAAGACGAGTTGTTATTTCAACCATCAAATTAGTATTTAGAGGATAAAATAACATTTTTTTTAAAAAATGAAGTTTTTTTTTTCAAAATAAATTAAAAATATGGGCAAAATAACATATTTAAAAATTATATATATATATATATATATATATATATTGAAAAAGTCG
>JBBUKS010509809.1:0-13553 GCA_038050645.1 Hedychium gardnerianum | reverse complement strand
TTAGACTCAACCACTAAAGAGGATTAATGTCCATTAATAGAGATTAATGGAGCATTAATGAAAAAGAGACCAAAAGGCAAAACCTTTGGTATTCATTGGATGAATACAAACCATAGGCAATGCAATTTTGTGATATTGCTCTTCAAGTGGTCTCCCTCTTCTTCTCTTGGCCGAATCTACCTTGGGTTGTTGCTAGCACAACGAAGGTTGTTCTTCTCCGAAGGCTGGGTTCCTGCGACGAACGAAAGACGTGTTCATGTGGATACCGAAGAGGCGCGGCCACTCTGATCGTGCTGAGATCTGCCAAAGCAAAGTTGCGTTTATTTATTATTTTTTGCAAAAGATCCCTACGCTATGAAGCTATGGGCCCGGATAGTGTGGAATACTTACTTATAGCCTGAGTGATACAGTCATGGATGTTGGCACAGAGGCGTCTTCCCACTAGAGACTGGAAGATCAATAGTGCACTTTATGTGGCCAGCTATAGGAGACACATGAGTACCTATTCTTCAGGTGCCCCCCTTATTGCCGAATTATGGAGGAGGATCAGAGACTAGCTCCATATGCGACCGGAGATGTCCACCTACGGACGGATGTTGAGAGTCTTCGGAAGACATTACCATAGGAATCGGATGTTGACAAAGGCTCGCCATCTTGCCTTGTTATCTATGATTCATTTTGTAAGGAAGGATCGAAATGGAAGTGTTTTGGTGAGAGATAATTAGACATTGAAAGGATCTCCAAGTGTGTGCAAATTCATGTATATGGGTTCTTGGGTGTTTTCTCAGATGCTTATATGAGGAACTCCTAAAGACCGATTTTGTACTCTGATTCGTGCTATAAAATTTTACTTATCCAAAAAAAAAAAGTTATTAACTGATTGGCTAATATCTTTAATAGGTTACATGGTCGTCCAGTAAGGTTACATTTCTCTAACCAATTTCCAGAAGAAATAAGGCACATAGTATTTCACTTGTTCACATCACAAACCATAAAAGACACATACATGACCAATGCAATAACTAAAACCATGGTGGTATACAAATTAACAAAGGTTTGTGCCTTTAAAATTCATGAGCAAAAGAGATAAACATTGAAATTAACCTTCATATGAGGAAGAAGACTTCTTCCAGCAGTTTTGGCAATGTGGATAAATGATGTACAAATTTGTAATCTAGCTTGTCGAGCATTACTGAAAGATGGATCCTGCACAATAGGGTGAAGCAAACATAATTAAGAAATGATAATATCATTGAATTTAAGAATGTTCCATTCAGAAAATAGACCTTTACTCCAACCTTGATTTCAATAGGAAGTGATGTTAACAGCTCAAAAAGCTTATTGACAACACTAGCAATTGAGTCAGGATAATATTTGAAATAAGGCCCCAATGAATTCAAATATCTACAGAGAATTACTGCAGGTGCAGGTTCAGTCCATCTTAAGGAAAGGAAAAGTTGAAGCAGACCTAATATATCAGCAAAGGATAATTTTAGTATGCAAGAAAGTAACTGAAACGTTCAAATCTGCATCAATAAGGAACACAAAAGTCAACCTTCAAAAATAGTGTGTAACTGGAACTTGGACTCAGCAACAATATTTGCAAATTCAACAGGACCATCAAAAATTGCACCAGCAGCTGTTTCGAGTCCCATTTGAGCACTTTCTATCAGAGCTAAATCCTAAGACTCAAACACAAAAAAAACACCTCTGCTTAGTATGGATCAGGAATAAATTGTGCTTCAACTTTCAAGTAAATGATACAGGATTTCTACTAATTCAACAATCAAACCTGAGCTGACATGGAAGCATGAGCACAAGTCTTAAAAATCATATTAATTCTCTCTGAAACTCTTGTTGCAGCAAGCAGTGACTTTTGAACAGCAATAAGTTTAATAAGTTCCAGCTGTAATAAAGAATGCAGAACAAGATTGTCAAACTACATCCCACGATAATCTAACTAAAAATGTGAGATCTTCAAGTTATTATTGGCAACAGAGTGCAAGGATAAGAAGATAATAATTGCTTTTCTCAATTACTAGACTATGGACCGTGAAATCAAATAAAGTTTAGTCCTAAAATATTACACGTCGAAAACTAGCATATTAACCAAGGGCTCAATACTGACTTGTGACTACTAACTAATATGTTAGTGCTATCATTCCCCAAGTGGTCGGGTTCATTTGGAATATTTTGATGCATTTGGCAAAGGATTTAAATTAGGCATGGTTGTATTATTGATTTGTGTGCATCGAGTATGCAAGGACTTCAACAAGTTGCACACAAAAAGTTAGTAAACAATGGTATGAGACATCTGATGATTAAAGTCGTGGAAGCAATACTTTTGAGCAAACGGTTGCAGGCCAGGAGGTGCAACTTTGGTTAAGTTCTAGAGGTGACGCTTTTGAGCAAATGGTTAAAGACCTGAAGACATGACCTTTGGGCGAGTGAATTCCTAGAATGCTGAGTAGATTGTTGAGTCAACTGCAAACTCTACTAGGAAACAATGCTACCAATTGGGCATGAGTGCTGAACAAAATTTCATTCAACTGGTGACTTGGTTGAGTCCCGACAGATGGCATACATGAGATAGATTTCAAATTCCAATAGACTAAAAGTGGATTTCAATCGATTGATTCTATTCGAAAATTAGTAGTTCGCTAGCCATTAGAGGACTCTATATAAGCATTGGGTGTGCTTTCTCTCGGTAATTGTGCATGAAATTGTAACTGATATTCCAACATTGCGTGGCTGAGAAAATGCAACCAAGGGTTGTAAGTAGACTCTAATAAAATATTCTTTCTGCACTTCATTTACATATTTTGTAAAGAAAATATGTGTACCAAATTGTTCTGCCATTTTACTATTGGGATTCCGGGTGTAATTCATCTAACAAATCAACAAGCAATGGAGTAGGGCTTGGAGTGCAAAGAATATAAAACGACTATGTTAGGATTGCATACTTGTTCTTTTATTCTATTTTCACAATGCTTATATTCACAAATGAACACCCACAAGCACAATGAGATCTAAAATGTTTTATTTAACCTTGCACGCATGTGCAAGAAAAGTCAAATTTATATTTGCAAGTTAATGAATTATTCACCCCCTCCCTCTAGCGCACTAACAATCCTAACATATTACGCTCAATAAATCTATATGATGATCAATTAAACATTATGTAGCAACCCTGATTACACACCAAAACATGTTACTTTTAGTTGTTGGGGATATCATCCCACCCAGATATGAAAAGGCAAAAAAATATTGGCATTGTCAGCCCAAGGTGAACCAGAGAACTTGCACTAATTTCTGTAATTATGAGAAGGCTATATTGATATAATGAAAAAACCTTGAAACTACCTAGTGAAATGCTATATTGAAACTATAAATATGAGATCGCCAATTAAGGATGAGAAGTCTCGGTACGTGAAGTTACATATATCATGTAAACCAATATGTGACTGATATATAAAAAAAAACAGTTTTTCCCATAGAGTAGGATATCAGAGTACCAACATTTTAAGTTTTTCTTGTCACCGAAGTTTGAAAAATGTATGCGTGAAAGAATTGGGTCACCACACAGCTCGCATACAATATGGAATATGTGGATGCATATGTGTTTCATTTCAAAAATGATTTAACTAAAATAACAATGATAAAATAAATCAACTTAATATTATAAACAAGTTTCTAACCTCTTCATTTTCCAAATCAAGATTTGAATGATTCCTTTACACATATCTACCTTTTGAAGCAAAAGGATTTAATCCCTTCTGATGTAGTCAGATTGAACATGAACTAGGAAATTAATAAAGTACATGCAATCTACTCATATATGCATACATGACCACCTGCATGATTTTCAAGACAGTCTTGATTACTAAATAACTGCTGGTGAGAGAATCTTGTGATAACTAAAAATACTCAACAAATACAGATCTAATAAACAAACAAACAGATGATTAACCAGAATTTTGGCTATGCTTTCTGATGAAAGGTAGGCATCAAAGATACGTCAGGGAAAATGGAAGACAATGTATCAAATGTCATCCACAATCATCGGGGCCTTGTTCACCAAAAACACATGGGACTTTAAAGTTAAGGAGAAGTTATTCACTAAGTATTACTGAAAATGAGAAAAATACAGACTTCATGTGACTATTTCATCTGTTTGGTAATGCACCTTATGACTCGTAATGCAATAGAAGTCATACCAGCCTAGAGCGATACTGACTGAAATCAGTTTTTGAATCAAATTCATCACCCCATAGTTCAAAGTCATTTTGGGTGGATAGATCGCCTGCAGAAAGATTTTTCTTCAACATTCTCAGGAAAGAAATATCCAAGATAGCTGCACAAATGTCATCATTGACGAGGACTGACATTATTATCTTCTCTTTATCAGAGGGTTTGGAACCAATTCCTGAATTACCAACAAAATTTTCACCCCCATTCTGTATAGAAGCTTTCGCCTTTGATACAGGTTCTCTCATCATTACCTGTGTGTCACAATTATGATCATATATGAAGCTAGTTGTTTGATTAATAAATCCAGAGCAAGAAATTATACTTACGAGCCAAAAGAGCAAGGATTGAAAATGGAGAGCAAACTTTACATGTCGGTAGTACTCCAGCATCTAAAAAGATAAGGTACGCAGTTAAAGGCTAACTATAACCAACACAATGCAAAATAAAATATCAGCAAAGAGGTTACAGGTCCCATTAATTGTCAAGTTCAAAAAAATATTATATTGGTTAGAGAAACATGTCGATGTCTTGCAGATAATAAAGAGGCAATATAATAATAATAAAATTATCTGCATTCTTGTATTCATCAAAGAGGGAAGTCTGCATCTTGAAAGAGACTGGAAACTAGACGTTGTTCATGAGCATGAGAGAAAAATCACAAAGAAGATAAAAGTATCAAAATCCTAAGAGGTCATATCCAACTAAGCAAAAGGATGGTTCCACAAAAATTTATAACTGGGTAGCAACAGTCAATTCAACTCATAATACCAAGAACCAAATTCCCTTAGTCTGATTCAACCTCTCTAATCAATAATACAAAAAAAAGAAGAAGAGATCGACCCATGTTGACTTAATTTACACAATGCAAATATGATAGAAAAAGGATCACTTTAAAACTGTCGGGGTCTAAAATATTTCTATTTTGTATCCTACTTAATCTAAAATATAAACCTATCTTATTCCTACTTTTCCCATTTCCAATATCCCTAGTAGTCTTAATGAAACCAAGTTTATTATACAGCACATAAAAGGGACCGTCTTCCCATAATGCTAACCTGCACCATCTGCATAATATAAGAACTTAAGAAGGCTCTAGGTCTCACCTGTTGAAGAAATTGAGAAGCCATTGCTCCATCACCAGTAATACATTGTGCATTGGAAGAAGCTAAAGTTACCATACATTCACATATAGATTCCATAAACTCAAACTCAGTTTCGTCAATTGCATTAAAGTTTGACTTAGATTTATTGAAAAAATCTCTTGACACGCTCACTAAAATTTGGAAGATGGACATCATTGCAGAATCAAACTCCACTGTTGTATTATCAGTAGGCCTTTTCCTGCATGTACAAGACAATATTAAACATTGATCAACCATAGCATTGCCTCAGATTCTTACTGATATACATCATACCTTTGAGAAATGAATTTAAAAAACTCACAAGCATGTAGGCGAAATTCATTGTAAGTTAGTAATGATCCACACCTGTCAGAAGAAAATGCTTATCCCCATCAGAGGTTGTCTTCAAGTTGTGTATTTTGCTAAAGAAAGAATAGATGTTTCAGATAATGATAATAATATCTGCATACCCATGGATCAAACCATATTTAGCAAGATCAGGAACAGGAGCCCATTCAGCATATGCATTTATAGCATTCAAAGAAGCTATTACTGCAGTTGCATGTTGTTTTGCGGCATCTATTTGTTGTCCCATGAACTCTCTTAAAGCAGCTCCAAAATGTTTCTCAAGCAACTAAAACAAGAATTTTCTTTCTTTACTTCAATGGTAATGTCCTTTTAACACTTTTGCCTAACCAAAACAAATAACCTCTTTTTTACCCAGGCTCACCAAACTTACAGTGTATAATAGTGGTAAAATTTCAGTCAATGATTCAGTAAGCCCACACAACAATACCCTTCTTCTATCACCTGTTACACTCTCAGAATAATACAAATTCAGGAAAGCATTATTTTTCTTCCCATTGATCTATATCCACTAAATAGGAAACATAATGATTGCCGAAATTAAAAATTGTGTCCAAAGAAAAATCTTATAGAACCTTCCAAATCTTCGTTATGAATTGTTATATCTTCAGGAAGCCACCTCAGCACCATCGCAACTAATTCAGCCTGATGTAAATGAGACAATATACCAATTGTCAAAGGCAGAGGCACTAGAATAAAAAAAAGACAAAAAATGATAAGGCACTGAAGTAGTTAATACCTCAATGGGACTTTTGACTGATAGAGAAACCAAAGTTGGTAGAAGTTCATGCCAAAGTGCCATTCCTTCTCTTCGCACAACCTTATAAAAGGCCAATGATATTACTCTACCCGTATTGTAGAAATATCATTGTAAAGATCAGGAAACAAACGCACCTCTGCAACTAAAGCAGCTGTTTGACTCTTCAATGCCCATTCCTCATGAGGGTTCACCAACTCTGAGATTATACTAATTGTAAGGTTTGCAAACGCTCTCCTTTCTGTAATGTTTAACTCATCCCATCTAAATCGAACCAAATGCTACACAAAATTCAAAAAAATCACCATAATGGTGCTTTGTTATATATGTCAAAATTACAAACATAAATAAGATATGGACAAATCAGTGAAACAAATATTCTTCTTCTACTTTATCATTCTTAAGTAGTTATGCATATAATTAGTCAACTTCAAGAAAATCCAATTAAGATAACAGAAAACAATGACAAATAATTTTTTTTGCAGCAGGTGGAAAATGTCAGAAGACTTATTTCAATTGGATGGTGTCTGACTGACAAAAGATTATTTCAAAAAGACTTCAAGGGTATCAGATCAGATAAAATCTTTTTCTATGATACAAAATTATAGATATACCAATATGGTTAGCAGAGATGAATCTAATCAGACCTACATCACTTATAACTGCAATGCTAAATTTTATACATTAAATGAATTAAAATCACCCCTAACTAGTTAATTCTCCTTATCTGGTACTGACTATATCATCACATATTAGTTTGCAATAAAAGGTACACAGCTTCAATAAAAAGTAACACTAAATAAATATAATAAGCAGAGACCTGAAGCATCTTAAACCCATGCAGTCTAATCTCAGAAGGCCAATCCCTTCGAACTAAGAGAAGAGATGTGCTAGCCAAAGTTTGAACGTCCCCACTCTTGACCTACATGGCATATTGAGAACAAAGATCAATGCCACAAACATAAAAGTTCTGATAGAGTGACCTAGGCACTGATTAAACAAACTGAGTTTAGTTGTCTTGATTTGTTTAATAATTAAAATGCACTATAAGATTCCATAAAACTGGTGAGAACTCAAGAATCAAAGCACCTCAAAGGCTCAAAGTTAAGCATGGCTATGTGACAATTATCAAAGATAACCTAGGTTTGTGTAATTCTAGTACTGAAACCGATACTGCATTTCTTTAATTATTACTAAACTGGAAACAGCCTATTAAAATAGAATATACTATCTAGGCATCCTAGTAATCTGTATGCATCAAAAAGAAACATAGAAATATCATGGCTGCTTTTTATATTCTACAAATTGAATGGACCATTTTTCCAATACAAAAAAAAATACAAATATCATGAAATGTAAATTACAAAATGCAAATGGAACCAAACATGATGGATATCTCATTTATGCAGATTTTTTTCTTTCAGTTACATCTTAGAGGAGCCACATCCACTATTTCTTTTTTGAATGCATCAGATTTGAAAAAGAAAACAATTCATTAGTAATGACAAGGAATATATCTAATACTGTAATAAAAAATAATTTATTGCTCTAATTGAGTTGCACTATGCAGGGCAAAACTTTTTATTCTCCATTAGGGATAGTCTTGCAAACATGTGTGCATGATTAATAGAACCTCCTTTGTCGATCTCATCTTATTCATAGATCATTCTCTCTTCAGATATCTGAAACATAAGATTTTATAGTGCATAATCATTTAATCCTCAACCATAACAACTACATCTAGTAATGTAAGCCAGGCCATTATAAGTGAACTGGAATTCTTGCACATAAATGGAGCAGAGTTTTTATTTAGTCAAACACACTGTATGGGTAGTGTTTCTATATTTAGCAGAATGGATTAACCAAAGTTCAACTTTTTACAACTTATCCTATCCTTGTGCAATGTTTTCTCCCAAGAATTTCTTCTTAAGTACGCATATAAACTCTTACAGCACCTGATCTACCAGTCTTCAAGTATAGAAACCACTAGAAATTCAGTGATGCACATTTCCGTATATCTCTTTGTGTTTTCAATCTTATTTTGCTTGCCAGGCGCTTTTGCCCACGCCGATTCTTTCGGGACTGACGTGGAAACTTCACAAACTGATTAATTTTTAGGGTAGTACAAGAATGACTTGTCACCGTAATATTATAGCAAAAAAGGACCCAGTTTTAACATTCAAGATTAGCGAAAGCAGTATCCAACAATAGCGACTGGACAAACAAGCAATCCAAACTTCGGCGGGAGGTACAGGAACCAATCAAATTAAAGCAAATGAGCGATCCAAGAGACTTGGGTGCTCACGGATTCCAAGTAGGAGACGGCGGCCTTGCGAGAATCGGGGGAAGAGCTCCAATCCAGTGCGGCGGCGATGGCATGAGCAACGGTGGCGGCAGTGCTGCTGCAGTCATCCATGGCGCGTCCAGAGCGATCAACGAATCAGGGGTTTTGGCAACGGATTAAGCAACAAACAGCATCGAATCGCATTAGGGTTTGGGGAAAAACCGAATCGCGAAGGGGAATAAGGAAAACTCCTCCAGTTCTAGAGAACGAAGGTGAGAGAAAACGGTGAAGAAGGAGGAGGCGTCGGAAGAAGGGGTATTAATATTTATATTTACGGTCGATTTTTTTTTTCCTTCATTTTTTTCTTTTCTTTTTAAATACTAAATAACTTTTTAACATAAAATTTTATATTATATATAAAAATGGACAAAGTTTTTTAATGGAATTGTCAAAAATATACTCTTTTTAATATATAAAAATAACATCTTATTTTACCTGATTCATTTTTATTTTTGAAAATATTCTTCTTATTATTATTTTTATATTATTATAGTAGGTATATATAACAATTATGATCTCATAGTTATTATAATCGTATAATAAAATCATATAATCATTTGATGTTCACATAGCGCTAGACATATATTTGGACTTTATGAAATATTTTCTCAATACATAGTACAATTCTCTCAAAACGACATCTGTTACATGCATCCTATAAAAGATAAATCATAAAAGTCATAGCAAGGTAATGAGCCTTGATACGTCGGTTGTTCCTCTTGTAGTGTCGCCAGAAGACTTGAATCAAACCATTAATGTCTTTGATATCATAATCTGATGTTCATCTATCTCTTTATCTTATCTCAAAGTAATTGAGTAATAGCACAATTAAAGAAGATGTGTGCATTTGACTCTTCAGCTTGGCAACATAAGGCACAAAGTTTTAAGGCTCATACAGTAAGCTATCTGATGTCCTTGACTTCCCGTGTGCAAGCAACCAAAAGGTAAATCTATACTTTGGTAGTATGCAAGGCTTCCATATCACTAAATCCCAAAGGACTTTGGGTCTACTTGGATTGAAAAAATCATAAGCCAACGTAGCATCATTGCTTTTCGCCGCAAATCACTCAATAAGCTTCATGTTCGCTGCACCTACTGAACTTGTACGCTTCAAAAGAACATCATGAATCTATAATAAACGTTTGATAAGAGGGGAATCCGTGTGCTTACTCCTCCAACGCCAAAAATTCACACATTGGAGGTAATGTTGATATACACACTGCACCCAAAGAGATTTCGTTCGATTTTAGATATTCCATAAGGTACGACATAATAGAGCAGTGTTCCATGCTTGCAATTCTCGAAAACCATATCCCCCCTCTTCCTTTGGTAAACATATGGTTGCCCAAAAGATTGGTGAATGCTTCGTAGACCAAATGAAAGAACGACAAAGTCCATAAATCTTGTCGATCACCCCATTAGATATCGAAAGTATAGATAACCAATAGCATTCTACGCCTTAAAGGATTGATCACACTAATTCCAATCGGCCAGCATGTGAAAGAGTATGCTTTAGCCAAAATGTCACCTTCTTCACTATTGTTTCAAGCAGTGCCCCATAATTTGCAATACGTAACCTCTCCGTAGTCGAAGGAATGCCAAGATATCGGAAAGGGAAATACCCTTGTTGAAACCCGATAATGCCAAGTAGTTGCTCACACATGTGCACATCAACACCGGCTATATATAAATTAGATTTTAGCGGGTTGGCCCTAAGGCTGACCTTGTCTCCAAAATCCTTCAAACAGCTCATAATGAGGTTCAATGTAGAAATATCCTCCCTTGCAAACAATAGAAGGTCGTGACATATGCTAGGTGCGTGAGTTGAACATGCACACACATAGGATGATAATGAAACGTTGGCTGTTCTGAAATTTATTTCATCGAGCGAGAGAAAACCTCTAAACATAATCCAAACAACAAAGGGGAGAGGATCATCTTGTCTCAAGCCTCTTCTTCCACTAAAGGAATCATGTAGTCCACCAGACTTATCAAATAGGAGACGATGGTGATGCATTCATGTATCCATCCACAAAATTATTGGAAAAAATCAAAACCAATGAGTGCGGACATAAGAAAACCCCAATCAACCTTGTCAAAAGTCTTTCCCAAGTCTACTTTAATCATGCATCTTGGTGAAATTCTTTTACGAGCATACTTCCTTAATAATTCTTGAGCAAGGTAGATGTTCTCACAAATGGACCTATTTGTAGGGATCTGATAGCAAAAAACAAACATGAACGCAGCGAAAATTGATTCATCCAGAGATCTATGCGAATGCAAAACTACTCTTGTTGCTAATCTAGCGGATATGATTGTTACCTTTGATGCGTGAACAACCCTCAAAAGTTTGCTAGTTCGACCGATCTGAGCGCGATAAGAATGTTCACGCATCTACGATATCCACACGAGCATGTTCCTTCTTTCTTCTCACGAAATCAGGAATTGGAGAGACTTCAACCACCCTCGTTCTTACTAGAGAAGACTACTTAAGGTGGCAATCCAAAAAATAACCTTTGACTCTTCACCTTCTCCATCCTCTTTAAAGAGATGGATGACTATTTAAGGTGGCAATAAAGAGACAATCATGACTCTTCATTTACTCCACCTACTTTAAAAGAGATAGCTTTAAGGTGACAATGAAGAAAAAAACATGACTCTTCATCTTCTATACCCTCTTTTACGAGATGAATATTAGTATTTCTCTATAGTTGGGTTGGGCCTTAAAAGAAAAGAAGCATATTGAATTAACTCATTAAGTTAATAAGTTTAATGTTCGAAACTAATTTCGGACTTAAGACTCAAACTCACACTATTTTAGTCAAACTAAAATAAATCAATCTCTAAATCAGCATGCTCTTTATGTGTGACCCAATAGGTTCTCGTAACATTGACAGTATTTTTAAAACTATTTTAGATACACAAGCAATGAGTGGATCTAGCAATGCATCATTGCTACTCAAGTGACGAGAATGTCTAGATCCGACCTAACCTGTCTGTGACCATTATCTTGTATAGCTCAGTCCTTTTGTCCTTAATATTTAGATTGATCTACAAGGTATAGACTGTGTCATCCTCTCATTAATTTATGTATTTCTTGATCTCTAAGTAGACTTAACCAAATAAGCTTAATATCTCATATTGACTTATTTAAGCATGACCATGTATATCAATAGTTCTACTAAATCAAGAGGCTAAAAGATATCTCTTCCGTTATATAGAAGGGACAAATCTCATCTACATCACTCACATCCCTCTACATAGCTTATTGCATACCCAGTGAATGACTTTATAGTTCACCTTGTTACAGGTGACGTTTATCGATACCAAAGTATACAACTTCTTATATAGGGAACCATAGTGACTTCAGGTCTAAGGACTATTTATACTAATAGTCACTGTGAGAATGTTTATGACACTCATATAATGATCCATGAAACTTCTCATGGCGGGTCAATTCAGTATATATTCTCTAATATATACTCATGTGTCAACTTGATATCATATATCCATGACTTATGAGAATAAGTTATCAACTGACGTACATGCTAGTCTCAATGCATTAATACTGCCCTTGTATATTAATACTTGACTAGGAATATTTAAGAGTAGTGTTTTATATATATATCGACAACTTCTCACAATCAATTCAACCAATTGATATGCTGTAGATTAAAACCTACTATTCTAGGGCATTATTATATTTATTCAACTAGCACAACCATGAAGTAAATATAATAACCAAAATATCACCTTTTGTTGATAAATATGATATAATATGTCCTAAGTCAATCAACTCATTATTGACTCTTAAGGCTGACACTAACACTATCCTATACAAAAGTTGCTTGCGTCGGATCCAACAAACTTCCCATAACATTAGTCAACCGCGCCACCATGATTTTGGAGATGACTTTATATAAAACCATACAACAGGAGATTGGCCTATAATCGGAGACATATGGAGCATGAACAGATTTGGGAATTAGCGCGATCAAAATATGATTCCATTGTTTAAGTAGTCGCTCGTGCTGAAAAAACTCCTTCACTGCTGTAACAAAATCCGATTCTATTTTGTCCCGAGCCGAGGTATAAAATTTTACACTATAGTCATCCGGACCTGGGGCTTAGTCATGTCCGATGTCAAAGAGAGCATTTTGTATTTCATCCGTAATAACCAAAGCAATTAAATCCGCCGTTTGTGCCTGAGATAATCGACACCCAGAGAGATTACTGTTGTCTAAAGGGATACTATGTTCCGTTTTGCCCAATAAATCTTGAAAGAAACCCATAAACTCTTACGTACCTTCATCCAAATTGTTTGTTTGCTTCCTGAAGTGCTTAGTAAGTGTGATGATGACATTCATTTTGTTGTTGCGCTTCACTATACATGAAAGAATTTTGTGCATCTATCATTATTCTTTAGGTATATACTCTTTGCTCTTTATTGATAAAATAATTTCTCCGCCTCCACCAACATTGTAGCTCTCTTCCTTACTAGCCCATAATCACTTGGAGGTTCACCCTCGGATAATAGGACCTTTTGGGCTTCCTTTAACACTGATTTTTCCCTTGAAGCTTGCTCCGAGATGCATTGGAAATGTAATTAATCAAGACATCACAGCTTGCCCTTTAACCGAGTGAGTTTTGCTTTGAGTGTAAATTGAGCATTTCCAGAAATGGGTTCATTCCAAGAATTCGCCATCAAGTTTTG
>JBBUKS010509799.1:0-13554 GCA_038050645.1 Hedychium gardnerianum | reverse complement strand
TGAGTTACAGGGGATGATGGTGAATCATTATTTACAGCCCCTTTACGGTTGCTCACTGCATTTGAAGGCTGAATTTTGTTGACGGAAGGGACTTGCTCTGGGCCATTAATGCTTCCTGATGAGCGAACAAAAGTAGAAGATGCACTTCTAACAAGGTTTGAACCATTTCGTAGTATCCTAGTTGTTTTCCCTTTCACCAAAGGACTTCCATTTCTTGCTTGAGCATCTTCCTGAATATTTAGCCTGGATTAAAAGATTAGTCAATGTTCTAGCTGCAGAATGTTCAAAGAAAAGTACACGAGGCAGAGAGAGTCAAGCATGATTTCTTCAGGACATTAAAAAGTCAAAATTGATCAGCAAAGATGAAAGACTAAATATATAATGTGATACAAATTTAGAAAACAAACAAATAATTCTAAATAGTATGATAATAAGTGCAACTTCAAAGTAAAAAGATTTTGATACACATAAATAAATGAGAAACAATATAATTGTAATAGAAATCTATGTCACAGGATTGAATGATCCAACAGGCCAAAATACAGTTCAGAAAAGGGATAAGAAATAACTTGAGTTCATGAGGGATCATGACTCAAATAGTGGAATAACTAAATTCTTCAAACATGGATAAGTCTTGATATGGTGAATGAGGATCATCCTGTTTGAAGAATAACTAAATTCTTCAAACATGATGATTTGTTACAAATATGAGATGCTTAATGATGGTATTTTTTTTATCATATTGGTAAAGAATAATTAAAATTTTAATAAATCATAGACTCTTACAATTGCACGATCCAAGTTCTGATACCCTGATCCAATTTAATGTAGGACAAAGAGTTACATTGTTCTGGAAGACATTCCTTTAAGTATTTTTATAATATAATTAGACCCTTCACGTCAAAAAAAAAAAATACAAACAATATAAGCATACCTGTTGCTTCCTCTATATGCACTCTGCTCATTATCTAGTCCAACAGAGTGTTCTCGCCTTTCATTTGGGATAGAACTGCTATCAAGCTCATTCTTAGGTGTACCACTGGGGTTAGCAACTCCAAGTTCAGGACAACTATCTGTCCTGTTGCTTAATGTTCCATTAGATGACCCTGATCTGCAAAATGGAGAACCTCAAGAAAGCATTAGTAGAATGTTTTCACATGTCACAGTGAGATTTTAGAGAGAGAGAGAGAGAGAGAGAATGCAAATGAGAGACTAGAAAGCAACAGCTAATCAGCAGGAAAACTTTTTTTTAGCATTTGTAAGAAGGTTAGAAACAGAACGAGATTCTGATAATTTTTCTTGGGCCAATCAAATGTTTCCAAGAAATCTCCAAATAAACACAAGAACAACCAACCAAAGGCTGTTTGTAGTTTTAACAGAAATAAACACATAATATCTGTTCTATAGCAATTAGGATGAGAAATATAAACTTGTACAAAGAATCAAGTAATATAAGGTATGATCTGCTAGTATAACTAGCTGAATCCATTTGAGGAGCGTAGACAGGGTTCATTCTTGGTCCTTTGCTGAATTGACTGTTTAAGCTCTTGATCTCCATCTATTATTCTGCTAAAGCCAACAAAACGCTATCTTTCATTTTTCTCCCAATCATCATTCCCTGGAGGGAGTCCACATATCTTGTCATCTGAAGTTACTGGTCCTTCATTGCAACCTTTAAGCATACCCTCTATCTTTGTCAAAATTTAGAGGTTTTATCTTTTTCTACAGCTGCACCTGACCTAGGCAGAACTGTACCCTGAGGAAGAAAGGGGAATAAATAAGTGCAACTAAAACTTTCCCATTCACGTTTCAACAAAAATTTTAAAAAAAAACTTTAATCAGTATGATTCTTTTTAGCAAGTAAAGCAGACAGCCATATTATTTGTGCAACATTAGATTCCTAATGTGAACTAAAAAATTATTCGAATTTGATATTTATAAGCATGGACAGATTTTCATGCGAAAGAGCATGAAAATTGCTAGTGACCGAGGTCAATGGTTGCTACATCAACATTGATGTGCTCATATGCAGAATCATCTCGAAAAGGTACAAACACCTTCACAACAAATCAGGGAGTCAAAAGCCTTATTTATAAATATGGCATCTAGAGAACAATACGAACCCGTACTTCCGCCATAGAGGATCTTATACGCTTATTAGGAATTAGATTCTTTGCCCTATCTTCTGGTTTCAAGCTTGCAATTTCTGTAGAATCTGCATGACTTGGACTTCCAATCTTTAATGAATTCAAGTTAACTGACTTCTCATTTGATCGATCAGTTCTTTGTCGCTTCCTTGAGATCAAGTTGCGATATATATCTGATCTGAGAAGTGAGTCCTGCAACAACTTCGCCAAGTCCCTGGTAGAAGGAAAGCAATATCCTCAGAAGACAACAAATAACATTATATTGAATTACTACCCTGAATATTTAATAGTTAAACCATGCTTCTTTGCATGAAGAACTTCATAAAGATATACATCATGCTAAGCAACGAAACAGTTAAAATCCCATAGCCACAAAGTTTTAGAAGATGAGGTGTTGATTCATTCTAAGAGATATCTGAAACATTATAAAATATACTAAAAATAACCAAACCCTTCCTACAAAATAGAGAAAACAAAAGGACCAAAGTAACAATAAAACAATTGTACCTTGCTTTGGTTAACATCTGAGATCCTCTAATGCATTCGGTGGGAATGACTTAGACTGTACAGATCCAAACGTGTTCTCCTCAACTGTCACACTTAAAACTCTTCTTAATTCTGAGGTGCAAGAATACTTTCGCTCACCCACTGAGAAAGACTCTATCAATACATAATGCAATAAAGGTAGAATTTCCCCAGAAGATGTATTTCGTAGTGTGCTAGGAGCAGTAGACAGAACCCGATTCTCCAAGATCTCACGGAAACTTCCAGACCTCCCCAAGGCAGAGCCAGAGGTGGTCCCACGCTGCCAATTGTTATAGGAAGCCGCAAAACTTGATCCATCCGAGCCACTTGAAGCCAAAGATGGCCTCATATTTCCTGATAATTTCATGTTCGAACCACTGAATAAGCTCAATCCTAGATCCAATTCCAGTAAATGAGCATGCTGCTACTGCAAATTAGCTGCTCGGCAAAACGGAGGGAAATTTTTGAAGGAGGTTCTTGGTCAAACAGAAGGGAAAACGGACAGGACCATAAAAAATGGTTAAAAGAAGACACTCCAGGAAAAGGAGACAACAGAGAGATTCTAAAGGAATGCAGAGATAACAACCATAACCGGACCCTAAAATATCATAAAAGCCAGAGAATTGAAAGCCTTCATCGCCGGAAACTCTGCAAGAATGAAATAGCACTGAAATCCAATATCCAGAGAATCTAGCGAACAGGATCAACCCTAGCCGGAAGCAATCCAGCGGCTCGAGCAAAATCTCCCCATTCAAATGCGAGCAAGCGTACAACCCAACCAAGTCATCCTCAATCTCCACCGTGTAAACGACGAGACATGCAGCGATCCCAAGCGAATCACAACCTTCGAGAGCAGCCAAATCCCAAGCAGGGAGGTGAAACCCTAGTTGGGCGGTCGCGACCAGGTAAAACCCCTAGTACGTGCGACGACTGCAGCGTCCGTCGAGCCTCCACCGCGGCCCGAGCCGGCGATCGGAGGAGATTGGGGAGGGGGAGGTGCGGGAGACGAGTATCGTCACGCGATCGATCCAGGGCGGAAGCTTCCGGCTTCCGATCAAAAAAGGGTTTCTTTTTTCGCCCGGCCAATGATTTCAGCACGTTGTTGAAATCGCGAAAACGGAGTGTGTTGGAGGAGTATATATCAGGGGCCGCAGCCGCTTTTTGTTATATCGCGACGCGTGTGTTTTTTTAAATACGATTCTGCGGCCGTTTGACCGATCAGGCTGAAGCCGTTAGATAACCGCCGAAACTGAGTGCTCAACTCTGAATGCTCCATTTCCGTAGCGGATATCTTCTTTTTTTCATTTATTTAAAGATGATAATATAGAATTTCGTCAAATATCTTCATGAAATATAACGATAAGTAAAAGCCTATATATAAAGCTAAATAGATTATCAAAAACAAATACAGTTAACTCAACCTACAAATTCATAGCATCAATTCAGATCAATAAAAAGCGCATAAAATAAAGAGAAATGAAAATTTAAAAAAAACACACACACACATCACACATTTGTAGAAAGCAACGAGTAGAAGGAGGGGGGATTTACAAACTAAAATGAAGAAGAAGAAGAAGAAGAAGAAGAAGAAATTGCAAAGCATCAAGGTGTTTTGAAGGCTTGTACGACGAGGGAGAAGCCGGCGGCGCCGCGTTCTTGGTGCAGCATCTCCTCCTCCAGCCACAGCCGGCTCTCCAACGCGCTCCTCGCGCGGAACATGAACACGGCCGCCGGCCCGCCGCCGAACCACCAGTCGTGGACGTCCCACATCATGTCCACGGGCGCGCCATCGATGAAGATCGTCTGGTTCCCCCGGAAGTTCCACCGCAGGCTCCGGGCGTGCACCACCCGCTTTTTGTCGACCGTCACCGCCAGCTCCGACTCCCTCGCGTCCCACCCCTCCCCCCTGCAACGGATCGTGATCTCGTGCTCCTCCCCGCCCTCGCGGAACCGCGCCCTCGTCGTGTGCGTCGCCGCGTCGCCCACCACTTGCTCTCGCCGGAAAACCATCGAGCACTCCGCCATGAGCGCCCCCTCATCGAACCTCTTCGCGAATTCCTCGCTCAGATCTCCCAGCAACAGCGCGAACTCTGAATCGACCACGACCGCGATGTAGAAGCCGTCGCTGGGCTCGGGACCCGCCCCGAAGTTGGCTGATGAGATGTCCCAGTGAAGCCCGACCTCGCCATTCCTGACAGAGATGTAAGATCTGCTCCCTTTCTTCTTTCTCAATTGATGGCAATTCGCCTCCAATGCATTCGCCGATGAGCCGTCGTCGATGGAGACTGATAGAAGGGGATTGAGCTGCCCCTTGGCCCAGGTGACCTTGACGAGGAGCTCCCGCTGCGCGGAGAGCCTCGTGCGGTACAGGGAGGTAACCGAGCTGACGACAGAGGTGGCAGCGGTGTGGTCGACCGCCGACGAGTTGCCACTGCTGCTGCTCCCGGAACAGGAGGTGTCGGACACCTTTACAGCGTGCTCGCTGAAGCACGAGGCGAAGTCCTTCATGGACGGAGGAAGGAAGAGATGATTGGAGGAGAGGTGGCGGCTCTTCTTTGCTTTGCTCACCATTGTTGTTCCTCAAACGAATTTAGAAGCAGTCAAGTTGAAATCTTTCTGTGGGGAAAGCATGGCAGAAAAAAGAGAAGAACAAAAAGGGAAGGGAGGAAGGAATAAGGTATGCCTTGCTAACTGATAACCTCTTTGTTGATGGCTACTTCAGCTGAGATGGAAAGCAAAGAATTTTTAGAATTGATATAGAACTTGCTCTGTTTTAAGGTTCTTTTCTTGCACATCAACCTCGTGCATTTCAAAAACTAAAAAGGGAGAATTATACTTTGCTTATTGTGAGGCATCAGTGATTTAGCTAATTAAGTACAAGACTTGTATTTGATGCAAGGCCTGAGGGATCATCTGGAGGAATCACTAACTGGTTTAGAAAGAGATTCAATGAAAACAGTAGTCAGTAGAGGTACCAACCCTAACTGCCTCACCTCACAACTCACAAGGTAGCAGGAAAGAGGACTAACCACTAAACCTATCCCACTGGTATTAGTTTGGAAGGTTCATGGAACAAGGAAAATAGTCATCTTCTGCTAGGAATCTGGCAATGGCACGCAGCAACTGCAGCTCAACAACTAAAAGGGTCTGACACAGCTCCGAGCACTGTTAGCCTTCATTGCTTTGTTTGCATATCCCATTTTTAATGTGACCCACTCTCCATTGAACTTGATGCCTCACACATGGCTGTGCCTGTTCGAGTGAGCTAAGTAAATTACAGAATGGCAGTTTCTGAAGTGTTTCCTTTCGCTAGCATTTCCAGTTATCAATTTATTTATCTGTTGGTTTGTTTTCCTCATGCTAATTGTACTTTTGGTTCAGTTCAAATCGTACAACAGCTTGTGAACAAGAGGTGCTAGAACGAATTGAGGACAAAACTGTGATGAACCTTAAATCTATAAACGAAAGGGACCACTGGTAAACACATACACGATCGATCAGTTTGAGGACCATTGCAGCCAACAATTAAAGTCTTCTTCGCTGACTGCTCAATTTTTATTGAACTCTATTCAGTGGGATTTCTTTGTTTATCCTTTGGTTTTCAAGGAGTACAATTTGCATATGGCAAGAGGTAGAGAAGATTCCCTGACAAAGCCAATTGGATATGACTAGATCAAAGTTGTAGGAAGAAGAGCAACAGTAGAGTTGCATGGATGAAGATCTCAAGCCACTCAGAATCTTGCTCATTTCCACGTTGCTAAAAGGTTAAAAAAAGATATTGAGGACCAGAAACATGCATTATTTGAGACTAGTAACATACTGTAGAGGAAACTGGTGATATGAGTTGTGTAATAATACAACCCTTTAGGCCCTAGGCCTAGGGATTCAGATGCTAGTCTTTGTCCAATTTTTCTTTTTTTTTTCTCATTGATGTGAGTGTTTGGACTCCTTCACATACTTGGGTTTCTATTGTTTCAGCTTAAATACTCTGCCTTTTCTCATAAACTTTGTATCATATTGCCATGGCGATCATCCTCAAACTCTTTAAGCAAAAGAAGTTAAACAAGTAATTCAATCCTTATTTTGAGGGAAGTTATGCTTGTAATAACTCTATTCTAACTGGTACCTTCAGTTGCTTTCAAATGCTTTTAGTAATCTCTTGCACTTCATTTTCTTCTATAAAATATAATATTTCATCAAATTTAGCTTCTCATTCAAGTTTTGATATGTCACACTAATTTTATTTATAATTGCAGGTTGGAGGATATCCTTATCTCCACATCGTCATTGCCCTAATCTCCGGAAGTTCAATATCCTTTAGTGTTTATTGCCTGCTTGCTCTTGTTCATCTTCTCATCTTCTACCTTCTCAAATATTGTTTTATGATAAAGAAAAATCATTTTTCTGACGAATCTCAACCATTGTCTCATTGTCTTCATGATACGCATGTGCCTAACCAGCATAGCTCATTATAATTATGTGCATCAAATTAAAATGCACACACAATGTCTTCATCTCACTATTCCTCTAAAAAAAGTCTTCACCAAGTTCTTGGCCATTTTGGCTGTTATATTCTGCAGGGCGGGACCCAAAATTTTTTTTCGAAAGGACTGAGCTGGGCTGCCGGAGAAAAAAATCACGTGAAGGCTCAATTGAACTGCTAGAGAAGAAGACTGGGAGCTGCAAAAGCAGCCCCACAATCTGGATCCATCATATTAGATGATTCTGACGGACTCATGGGAGGCTAAAGCTACCCTTAGCCCTCCTATAGTTCAGCCACTGATATTCTGTCAAAGTGGCCTAGAGACTGAAAATAATTATGCTAACACTTCACTTCACACCCAAAAATTAATAAAACTAGTCAAACTTGCTAATTAATCTGAAAATTAGGCAACTTGCTTCAGTATGACATTATTAAAAGAAGTTGTTTAGCATGTATGTTTATGACTAACAATGTTTAGATCGCCTAATCTTCTGTTAAGCTTATTAAATTCCAATCTATTGGATGTTAACTTTGTTCTTCATTACCACTGTTTGTTCAGGACTGGCTAGTTTTAGAATATAAAGTTTTGGCAATCAAATTTTCATGCATTCTACTAAAACTTTGCGTACTGTGACATTCCATACATGATTTTAATGGTTTGGAATTTGTATATAGATTTTGATTATTGATCCTATAAATATATATAATATTGGTGTGTAAAATAATATATATTTTATTTAATGGATCAATGATAAAATCGTAATGAATTTGGTAGAAGCTAGAGTTAGAGCAGAGAGAGCAAACTATTTAAGAAATGAGGTTAAACAAGTTTAACAACCCAAATAAATAACCTTAAGCTTGATAACATAATCTAGATGGATCCATCAATCTATTACTATTCATTCAACAAGAAAACTCCTAAACTAATCCCTAACCTAATGCATTTCTAGCAGAATCATTACTGAACATATTGGACTAACTTGGTAGTGTTAAGGTGGGAAGAGAATTACATCAGTGTTAATACTCTCCATGCAAGCATATGTTTATATCTGGAGAAGGCTTGTGTTCCGATGACTGCAGTCCATGCCAACTTGCAGCATGAAGAGTAGGGTTTGGAGTGGGGTTATCCATGTTTCCGACTTGGGGTTGGACGGGTAATGTTAAGGTGGGAGTCTCCCAGTCGACTTGGGGGTTTGCCTGTGAAATAGGCCTTGCGGCTGCGAGTGGACCGGCGGTTACGGGCAATGCTTGAGGAGGTGGTTGTGGTGTAGGCTTTGGTTTTGGGTCTTTGAAGGTGTTTGGAGTGAAGCTTCCGACCACCACCTGATAATGGAAAAGACTAACAAGTTAAGGCAGTGTTCATGGTGAAACCAAAGCTTAACAAGGCAATTTGCAGTACTTGAATTGGACTAGCTGCGAGCAATGTTCCGGCGATCCCTCCACCAATAACTCGACCATCAGGACCTGCAAGCGACACACTGATTCCGCCAGTTCGACTTCGAATGCCTCCGTTTTCAGTAAGTGTGAAGGATCCAGACAGGGATAGAATCTCAAACCGGCCCTGCTTATGGTCATGAGCAAGATTAGATGGAGAGAAAAAATGAGAAAATTTCAATAAACAAGTAGGTGATCGACAGACAGTATCATTTTTAGAATTCGTTTGATATTAATTGTCCAACATGTATGCCAAAAATGTTATTACTGAGTCGTTGGCAAAACTCTGCCTAACCATCAACTGAATGATATGCTCTCATTTTTGAACCAACGAGACCATCAACTCAAAGATAACAATCCTTAATTCCTAAACATAGTTCATCAAGGATGCTTTCTGACCAGAACACAATGCCAGATTATATGCAAAATGGTGAACATTTAATAGAAGAAACAAACACAGAAAATGATTGAATGGTGTTCAGCTCAATCACCTCATAAGTCAAGGTGCCACCGGAAGAACCAGGCTGCCTTAAGGTGACATTGGAGATAGCTCCATTGGCAGATAGTATGCAGATAGATTGCGGTCCCTTTTGCGAGAAGGAAAGTATTCTTGCGGCAACATCCTTCATCAAATGCCCCATCAAATCATTCATATCCAAAAAGAAAATAAGGAAAACATTACAACAACAACAAAAGAAAAGAAAAAAAAATCTTAGTTTTGTTCGAAATGTTTCACCTCCCCTGCAGAAATGGTGACTACATGGGGTGTAAAATTTCCACCAGCTGAGTGCGCGAACCACTCTCCTACATGGAGATCAAGCAAATCAAAATTATAAATTAAAACTGCAGTATATATTTTTCATGCAAATAATTTAATTTGCAAAATGACTCAAAACAGTGAGATAAACAAGGAAGAGATGGAGGTGCAGACTGTAGCTGGAGTCATCAGTACCAAGAGCAGCGAGGAGCTGGTTCTTGCCAGACCCTGGTGGCCGGCCTTTACTTTGTTTGCCGCCCGAGGAGAAAGGGGAGCCGGAGTTGGGTGACGTCAGCGCCAGAGCCATGCCGTCGGGCCCGTACTTCCTCGGCCTCCCTCGCTTTTTCCCCCGGAAAAGGTCGTCGGCACCTGCCATCATTCCCGTGGCCAGGGCTGCTGCCTCCGGCGCCGCTGCCATACCATGAGCTCCTGCGATTGCTACCGAGGGAAATGCCGGTGGGGGCGACGAAGGCGGAGACGGAGAAGAAGTAGAAGATGCAGAGTAGTGCTTCGCTTCCGTTCCTCCGACTATATCTCCGGCGATTCCGCCAGGTGTCACTCCTTCCATGAATAAAAGAAATTAATCAACAAAAAAGGTTGCTTTTTGTGAAGCGAGAGCGTTCTTGCTTGCTTCCCTCCCAAGCTTTCAAATATCGAGCTTCCTCCGTTATGCTCTAAATATTAATTACTCTTGCCGTCTTGTTACTCGTCTCATCTCATCTCTCTCTCTCTCCTTCACTCTTTTTCACTGTTTTAGTTAATGCGGTGAAAATAAGCAACAAAGAAGGAAGACATTGAAGGATGGCAACTGGCAAAAGGTTGGGAAGCTCGTCTCTTATCTTTAATTCATCGACATAAGTCGAGCATGAAAACAATAAAAAGAAAACAAAAGAAGGGAGAGAGAAAGCAAAAGACAATTCCAGTATTAAAATATGAAAGAGGAAAAAGCACTAAAACTAGGCATTTATTTGCAGAGCAGTAGCAGTAGCAGTAGCAGTAGCAGTCTTTCATGCATGACGTTTCCATCAAGAGACTTCTTTTTCTAAATTGTAGCTTTTGAAAAGAAAATAAAATAAAATTGCAATTCTGAGGCAGCAGTAGGAGCCTTCTTCACGTGGAAATGAAATTGTTTACTTTTATTGTAGCAATGGTAGGGTAGTCTAATTAAGCCAAGTACCAAGAAAAGTGATATTGTTTATATGTTTTCCTTCCAGGGAGAGATGAAAGTAGAGCAAAGAGTGTAAACAAATAAGGAAGATGGAAAAATTGGATAAAAGGAAAATATTCATATTTTTATCCTAGCCTTTAGTTGTGATATTAGTCGTGTGATCTAGTTTGAATATGTAAATAAGTCCAAATGAATGAATCGATCCATTTATATATATAAAAAAAATAGATTTTATTGATATGACATAATAAGAATTCTCATCCTCTAAATCTCTTACCCTGCACCAACTACAAATTGAACTATGGTTGATGTTTCTTGAGCCCTTGTCGGCCTCTCTAACTCTTGTTGAGCTCTCTGAGCTGTCATTGACAATCTCTAAAACCTCATAAATCACCTTGCTCGTCTCCTCTCCAACCATGCTCGAGACAATATCAAGGACTCTGAGCCCTTGTCAACAATCCCTGGTCGACCTTGCCAGAGCTTGCATTTCTTAAAATGAAGCAGATGGAGGAGTTTCTCCAGTATTACACAGAGTCTGTGCCAGCTCAATGGTTGACGGACAAGGTTGGACTTCAAAACCAATACCCACCCAGCAGAAACTTAGGAGTTTCTTCCTCCTAGTTTTCTTGTTCAACCCAGGTAAACAACAGTAAGCCTTTCTTTAATTCAGGTGAACAAAGGGAATAACCTCGAACTTCATATTTTCCACTCATCTTCTCTCTCACCACCGAGATAAACAGGTCCTAAAATGAGACTGGGAGAGAGAGGAGAGCGTGAAAACAGACTAGTCCAGCACAGTTGCTTGGATGTGAATGTTTGAATTCTTAACATAAAAAAACAAAGGTATTATAGAGAGGAATCATCAGTCTCACACAGTAGGAAGGGGTTCACATCCCAACACAGAGAGAGAGAAAATGCACGCGGGGTAAGAGAAGGAATTAAGTATTAGATAGCACAAATTCACAGAGAGAGGAGGAGCAGTGGCAGGAGGAGAGAAACTGAGAGAAGAAAAGGAAATTATTGTGAGAGCTAGAGATAAAAGAAGACTAGTTCAATATCAATTTCCAACCTGCATGAAACTTTCACGTTCATGGTCTTCGTCTCTTACAACTGTGTGTCCCTGACCCATCTGCCACAGTGTAGGATTTAGTATTATTCACCATCTGCATTAATCTCTGTATTACATTTTAACAAATTGCTTCATATTGTGTCAACAGGCGAAACGCTCGCCCAAACGCCCCCCGTCAATTCGTCCCAGGACCAACACGGAGGAGGTAAATCACGGGGACTAGTCTAGCTAACCCGAACAGTGACTAGTGCATGAGAGAGGACAGAAATCTGGCTACTAGCCAAGATTTGAACCTTAGACCTTATTATGGCAACACCTCATACACTAGCTATCAGTCCATCCCGTGGGGACTAACAAATTGCTTCATAATATCTAATATGGGTGGTTGAATCGAAGTCTTATCATAATACGAATGGATATTATACCATCATAATCAAGGTCAAAATTAGTTGAATCTGATTGAACTTCTCAACTTTCGAACGGACGCGTACTATATAGCCGACCGGGTATAATTATTATCACCTCGATTAGAAAAGGGCGATTCAAATCACAGACCAGAATCAAGGTATCAGGTCAGGATATATTATGTTATCGACCGGAGGCACCTTACAGAGCCCAGGGAGATCAAGATTATAGACCGAAATCAAGGAATCAGGTTGGGGTATATTATGTTACCAACCGGAGGCACCTTACAGAGCCCAAGGCGATCAAGATCACATACCGAAATCAAGGTATCAGGTCGAGGTATATTATGTTACCGACCGAAGACACCTTACAGAGCCCGATCGGTTGAATTATATTCCCGCTCAGGTCTTTAATCTGACCGGACACAACCTACGAAGCCCGGTCGGTTGCATTATGTTCCTGGTCAGGTCTCCAATCCGACCGGATGAGTCCTATGAAGCCCGGGCGGTTGCATTAGGTTTCCGGTCATGTCTATAATCCGATCGGATGTGTTCTATAAAGCCCGATCGATTGAATTACCTTCCCGGTCAGGTCTATAATATAGTCGACCGGAATGATCTTATCATTGACCCGTGCCTCTGGCATGCCTATAAAGTCTGACTCCGATGCCACATATACGGCCAGAACATCTCCAACAGTACGACCAGAACATCCCTCAACAATACGACCATAACATCCCCAACAGTACGACCAAAACAACCCCAACTGTACCCCAGGCACTCTCCTGAAGTACGGAGAACGGCGAGACTTTCGGACCAGAATATGCTCACCCATGCCTCAACAGTACACGTCATTAATGATGGTCGTACATACCTCGAAGGAGTATATAAAGAAACGGGAGCCACTGTTGTGGAGGAGGTTCTTTCTTAACCTGAGACATCTTTACTTACTATAACCATTACAACTACCTCTGCTCGATCAGACCTGACTTAAGCGTCGGAGCGGGATCCCGAGGCCTCTCATCTGGAGCTCTTCTTTAACCCTTCGTCTCTCTTTTTGGCAGGTCCCCGACCAGAGAGATCAGAGAGGTCTCATTCGCTCGCCATTGCATAGACGAACCCCCTCCGATCAACGCTAGGACCTCAGAAGACCGGCAAACTCGGCCCGCTCAACAGAGATTAAGTCAACGATTCTCCAGCTCACCGATAGCTCATCCCTCAAAAGTCTCTGCGCAGGAACAATTTGACGTCGTCTGTGGGAACACTTTTTAAATCTTGAGCAGAGATTGAGATGGATGACACTGGAAGATCCAATCTACCCTATTCGCAAAGCGAACTGGCCCAGATAATCACGGCCGCCATACAAGAAGTCATGCAGCAACAGCAAACTGCGTGGCAACAAAAGCAAGAAGCATGGATACAACAACAACAATTCATCTGGCAGCAACAGCAGACCGTGGGGTAAGCATCGCGGTCGGCACAACCTTTACCGTCGGGGATGCCTGCCCTGTCAGTTGGGGCCCCGCCGAGCGCTCGGCAAAGATTATTCACGCCCGCAAACACACCG
>JBBUKS010509789.1:0-13555 GCA_038050645.1 Hedychium gardnerianum | reverse complement strand
TTTCAATCGGGACGAAGGGTACCTTTACGCGTTGAACTTGTTGTATCTCAACCATTTTCGTGGCCACCTCAACATAATAGAATCTATTTTACGACTGTTGGACAATATTCCACAATGAAATTTGTTTGTCAGAGATTACAGGAATAGTTACTGAATTGAAATATACTCAAAAATCAACTTCAGACCTATTGAAATGACCTGAGTTGATAATCTCAAGCTGTAAAGCAGGAAGGAAAAGCTGCTTGAAAAACTAGGTTGCCTCGAAGACTTGGCCGAGATGTCTGAGGCTGAGGCCGAGTTGTCCGAGGCTGAGGCCGAGTTGTCCGAGGCTGAGGCCGAGTTGTCCGAAGCCGAGATGTCCTTAGCTGAGACCAAATTGTCCGATGCCGAGACCGAGATGTTCGAGGCCGAAACGCCGAGATAGCCAAGTCAGACGAGTGTCGAGACAACCGAGTGGTGAGACATTGAGATAGTCAAGTCAGGTGATTACCAAGACAAGCGAGTGTCAAGACGCCGAGACAGCTAAGTATCGAGACGCCAAGACAGTCGAGTGCTGAGACGCCAAGACAACTGAGTTATACGAGTGTCGAGACAGCCGAGACGCCAAGACAGGAAAGGAAGATGTCGAGACCTGCATTTGACATAATTTTCTTAAAACAAATTCGTTTCCCTCTGACAGTATTCAAGGTTACGATGGACGTTTATTTCCCAGAATACAACGGGAAGACCACGTCGACAATCAAACACGAATTTTTCGTAGCGAACTTTGTGAGTACTCGAATGTTATCACGGATAGAGCTATCGAACAGGTGCACAACAAAGAGAAAGAATGAGAGAACGAAAGTGGAGGAGTTTCTTTGCTTCCACATCTCCCTTTTCTAAGGTTATAGAGGCCTCCATATATAGGAAAACTGATGAAGCAAATAACATACGAAGCTCTGTAGCAATCAATGACCGAATAAAGATCATTTATCATCATTACACGCTGAGCTAAAAACGTTAATCATCGACCACTAATGATTGACCGTTTCACTTGGCGATTATGGATTCTCAATTAATTAACGATCAATTCAACTATTACACATTAATAACAAGGAACAAAATTATGCCCCAACCAATCCGACATTAGACTCGAGTAAATCATGTTCGCACATGAATCAATTGGTTCAATACAATCTGATTTCTGAATTTTGAATTTTCACCCCAAAGGACCCACGCGTGAAAAAAATCTCTCCCCGTACAATTAATCACAACATCAATGCTTATAAACCAATAACAAAAACCTTAAAAGTGAGACTAAAGTCTCATTTACTATTAAAAAAGTTTCTTTTCCAACTCTATTCCATTCATTTATATCCAATACATTAAAACTTAAGATAAAAGTCACATCGATAAGAATGTTTTGATGAAACAAGAATCAAGAAAGCATTAAATATCAAAACCAACTTGAAATGATGCATGATGGTTTATTTCTTATTTCCAAGGGAACGCGAATATTTAACCTGTGGCATATTTCTGAGTCCATGACCTGGCGGTGGTCTCGTACTTGACTCGATCAGTCTTGTAAATGTGAGCGATCTCAGGAACCAAAGGATCATCCGGGTTGGGATCAGTGAGGAGAGAGCACATCGACAACAGCACCTAAAATTTGAATTCAGATTGCCAGTTAGCTTCTCTTTATTTGGTATAGTCTAATCATCGTCTATGAATTTCTGATGACAATATCAAAAATTGGAGGTACTTTTACCAATAAGTTGCATGTCTCTTGATTACTGATAAGTTTATACAACTGAACCCCCAGTAGAATTGAAAAGAAACTCAAATGAAAGCCTACAGTGAGAAGAGGTCATGTTCCTAGCGTTTCTATAACTTTAGAGGCCATAGTGAGACGAGGTCATTCTCCTAATGATTCTAGAGCAAAAGTCAAGAGAAAGCGTCCCTTTATTTCCAAATCATCACATGGGCACTCCACTTTGGTTTTTATGAAAAAGGTATCTCACTTCACTGTATATAATTATTCAACTGTCCTATAATACTATTTAATATTATTATCTCTCGCCTAAATCTTCCTCTTAAATTTTGAATGGATCAGACGCGTTGTAACAGTTATAGTTTCGTAGCTCCTACAATGCATACTTAATCTATTCAAAAATATGCAAGTTATAGCAGCTACGATTTCATAACTGCTACAACATGAATTCATATTATTGGCTACGGAATCGTAGTTGCTACAATGCGAATTTAACCTACTCACTTAACATTCACGTTCACAAATTAGACGGGAGATTTAGACAAGAAATAACAGCACTAAAGAACACGGGTAATTATACACCGCTAAACAGTGGAGTGGAGCAATAAAAAAAAAATCAAAGTGGAACGCCCCTTTGATGATTTGGGACATTTTGATTTTTGCCCATGATTCTATAGTGATCACTTATCGTTCCTAGAGTTTAAATTTGAAAAAAAATCATCGATCCCCAGCCTACAAATCTGGGTACTTGAATGTCATATAGGTATTACTTGACATGCATAAATAACATTTGGTTATATATATATAGTAGTAATGATGGATAAATGACTATTTGGAAAATTTTACAAAAGAAAAAAAATGATACATACTACCTTAGATATAGTCAAAGCAGGACTCCATTGCTCCTTGAGAATGTCAAGGCAGATGCTGCCATTGCTGTTAATATTTGGGTGATAGACTTTTGTTCGAAAAGATACCTGCAAGATCAGTGTATTATTTATAGATATCATGAAAAGAAACCAAGAATCTAGTTGAGATGAAATTTCTTTAATTCTGTGTTGACTTGAAAGGAAGGATATAGGAGAAAAGAAAAGTAATTAAATTGAAAAATAACAAATTATATTTTTCTTCCTCTCACTAACTTCAGTCCATCTTATTCATTTAGATGAAACTGAAATAAAAAAAAAATGTCTCATGCTATGTTGTGTATTGATTAGAAACTAGAAATATTTTTCTGAGATGGAATTAAATTCCTTCTTTCTCTCCTCTTCTGTACTTGGAAAAAATAGCAAAATCATTTCTTTTCCTTTATTTTCTCTTTTGCTTTTGTTCAACTAAACACACCGTAAGAGGTCACTTAGAAAAGGATAAACAAAGTTTAAGAAATATGATGCTAGCCCTACTACAAGCTATATTATAAGACTGGACTGGTTGAAAAGGGCGAAAACAAACAAAATGAGAAATTACACCTTAAAATGTTCAAGGTGAAAGAACCATATGCTGCAGACATTCATGAAGAGTCATAATATCAAATCAACCGCCAAAATACTCATCTTAACAGATTTTTTATGGGCAAATGAACATGTCAGGAAACTCCACCAAATAAAGTAATATGAATATCTAATTGAGTGAAAAGCAAGCTCAAGCAGGATTCAAGTTAGCACAAGTAGAAGAATATGCAAGCCATATGCACAAGCTCCTCAAAAGAGACTTTGCATACAGTGTTCCCCAAAAGAAACATGTTTCACTTAACAATATGAAAAAAGCTACCTTTGGTGGCTTGAATGGATAATCTGGTGGAAAGTGAATATTCACTAAAAATACACCACCTGCAAATGGGCTATCAGCAGGCCCCATAATGGTGGCTTGCCAGTGGAACATGTCCTCAGCAACAGGGCCTAGCAATGTTAATGGACATGAAAAAATGAAGAAAATGTATAAATAAATCAGTTGATAGATCTATATCAAGTATAATTAAAATCAAATATAGTCTGTAAACTAATTACCATCACAATTTGTTCTTAGCATCAATCATTAAACAAGAATATGGTCACCGTATGCAGCCAACAATCAGGACAAAAATCAAGGTGTTGTGCAGAGATCATTAATAATCTGCCTAAAAGCTCTTAAATAATAGAGAGAGAAACCAAAATAAGCCTAGCAAACAAAATCAATATAATGAAACACTTGATTATATGTGGCAAGATAAAGATTGAAAATTTATTGCACATAGATCTGAGTATGGAGTCAAGAAATAATGTGCAAAACACTTTAAAACAAATTTTGATAACTTCATTTCCCAATATGGATGAGAATAAAACATTCAATATACATATTCAAATTTTATTCGATAGGTGCATATTTTGTAACCAATAAGTCGAAAGGGACATGGACTATTTTTGGAGTAGAATGTCATAAACTAATTTTTCAAGTGAATGAAAAATTAATGTCTAAAACTATTCAACTTATGAAGGATTGGTCCAATGAAATTAAAGAAAGATAGTGCCTTGAATATGAGTGAGGAGACGTGAATATATGAACACTAACTAAAGTATGCTATGCATAAGTGTCAATTCAAAAGGTTAAGAAATATATCAGGGATCAATTCCCAAGATTGGATTGTGAAAAGGATAGAAAATTATTAATTAATAATTAATTATGCTTCATCTACTTGAAATTGTACCATTTGTGCAATTTAGTATGCATGAAATCTATGGAGAACACACGTCAAGCTTCGATTGAAACGTCAGTCCTTACACGATTTCATGAGGCATTCTTTGACTCCTATAGATTGCATGCAACAACGCGAATAGGAAATAGCAAAAGCAACCAATGGAGGAGCAAGTTGGCAGCGAACAAAACACTAAACAAGCGATATGAATGCAGTTGATCCACACGCAACAAATGCGTCGTCTCAACGCTCATGCCACACACGTCCCAAACAAGGGAAAGTTCCTCTAGCCAATGAAATTCAAAGTTGTATGGTATAAAACAACAAATCCAATTGCATGAACAATCAATCACAGACCAGCAAGAACAATTTAATTAATTAAGGTAGTTTTGCAGAAAAAGGACACCTTTTGTAAAGTTGTCTTTTCACCCTTTGAGAGTGTCTTGACACCTCTTGGAAGAAACTTGTCATCCTTTTAAATTAATGTCTCTTACTCTTGCTCAATTCACTCAATACTCAAGTTGTGAATTCTCCTCTTGAATTCTCCCTTTCCTCTCTAAAGAATCCCAGAGTTTCAAAAGTTCATTAGGACTCAAAATTTAGAATACTCCTATTTCAAATCATGTCATTGTATCTTGAAAGAAAATTATCAATTAACCTGCAAACACTCTCTGAAGGAGAGAAACTAACCTTTAACTTAATATAATTCTCATATCCAAAGGGATAAACCAACACAAAGGGGTGTGTCAACATATATAGAGATGAGTTGGCTGACCAACATTAGTAAATCGGTGATGATGCTACTACCCGAAAGGGTGCTTCAATAGCCAAAAGGATGTGTCGAGAATCTAAAAGAGACATAATCTATGTCGTCATTCCAACACCTAACCCATTCGAGTTGACCTGACTTACCGGACCCAACATGGACCAATCTCATTAATTGAGACCAACAACATACAATAGTGAATCAGAAAGGGTGAAAGTTTCATTAGTTTGATTTCACATTCGTTAGCATAACATGTTGGACGACAGAGTTCGAGCCGTATTTTGCTAAGATTCCCAGAATGACATTTTCAAATACATTACTTGATTAATTACATGAAAGATCATCAGAGCAACCTGAAACTATACCAAAATATAGAGGAAAGAAATAGGGCGGCAGATAGGATGAAAGAAAAACAGAGTCTACCTGCACTGCATGACACGGGCGGGTCCTTCTCCAAGTCCCTTAACTCCTTCTGTATCCTCTTGGAAGCCATGAGCCGCGAACCAGAACTCTATCATAAACAAACGCACAAGTAATCAGGGCATTTAAAGCAAGGAGAATGCTGTTCCTGAACAAACAAATGAAAATTTTGACGCAGCAAAAGGAAAATTAGTGGTCGAAAACAAATCGGATAATCGCAATCAAAAACTTCATGATCGAAGACGACGCGGCAACCGGAAAATCGAGGGCTCTTCGAAATAGGAGAATGAGAAATTATTACCTCGCGAGGGTTCCTTCGCCTCTCGAATCGCGAGCGTTCCTCTTCTAGGAGGAAGAGAATGAAGCGGCGTTCGGTATTTAAAGGTAAAACGGCACGAGCCACGAGGCAAGACGTTGGCTTAGGGCCACGCGATCTCGGCCGTGCAATTCCTGCGCGTGCTTGCCTGATTCGGCTGTGCGGCGGCCCGCCGACAATATCAAACTGGGAAGGAATTGCAAAGGAAACAGTGGTTTTCAAAATCGAACCCGACCGATCGGTTTAATTAGGTTAAAATTAAATTAAATTAATAATTTTTTAACTAACTAAATTGATCAAATTTTTTTTAAAAAAATAAATTAATTAAATCGATAAAATATTGATTAATTCAATCAAAAATTTGAATTAATCAAATTATTCTAATTAAAATCTAAAAATTCAGTTAATACTCGATTTGGTTTTAAAAATTAAGGTCTAAATAATCAATTTGATTCAAAAATTTGGTCTATTCAATTTAACTCAATAAAAAATTTTAAAATCGAACCAAAATAAAATTAATTAATTTTTAAAAAAAATTGAATAGATAAAAAAATCGAATCAAAATTTTAAATTCGATCGATTCGATAAATTTATTCAGTTTAATCGAATTTTTATTCACCCCTAAGTTCAATACTTGAGGCCTGCTATTTACTCTGAACGTTAGAGGGAGTAAATTATCTAACTTCGTAGTTTAAGTTTTATATTATTCAAATTACATAAGTAATTTTGAAAATATTCAAATCGTGTATCCGATATTAATTTTGCCCCCTCTGCATTTATCAAAATATTATTCATCAACACAGTAAAATCCCGGATCGATTACTATACTATAACAATTAATTAAAAAATCATTGTTCTTAGTGTAATGTGTCAAATTGATATTTGACAGTATAAGTATAATCAGAAGAACTATACGAACACATATGACTAGGTTTCATGTCATACCGAACTTTCTAGATTCATCAATCGTTTCGATCAAAATTGACTGATGGATTTTGAAAACTCGGAATGACATGAAACCATGATCTATGTATTTGTTTAGTTCTCTTGATTATATTCATACTCTCAAACATCAATGTAATATAATATATTGAGAATAGTGATATTTTGAATATGAATTAAATTTTTCGAACATATTTATATTCAAAAAATTAATACTCTCAATATGGTATGTCAAATTAATATTTGAGGACATAAATCAAGTCCGATGTATTCATCTAATTCTCTTTACTATATTTATGTCCTCGAATATTAATTTAACTCATATTATATTATGAGTATTAATTTTTTAAATACGAATCAAAATTTTTAATTAATTACTATAATATAATAATCAATTCGAGAGTATTGATGAATAGTATCCTGAATCTATTAGTAAATGTGAGCAAAATCGATTGATTTAGATATATTTAAAATTATCTAAGTGATTTAGATAATATAAAACTTAAATATATGATTCGGTAATTTGCCGAAAGATAAATTTGCACGGGAATTGAAATAAATTTTTATTTATTTCATAAAATATATCCATGAATTTTTTTATTTATTTTTTGATATTTTTTCCATCCACTACATGTCGCTCCCATAGCTTAGCAAAGCCGCGAATCACGACCGCGAGTTCGCAGCTGCTCGCGGTTTGGTTGTGAATCATAGCCCTTTCTTCTTTTTAACATTCATATTTCTCATAAGATTTCTTATAACCAAACAAAGAAAACCCATTATCTGTTCTATGCTCAAGAGTGAACTAAAAGCAACACAAGTTTCGTACATTCAATCGATAAACAGATCATTTTGGAAGGCAAGAAACCAACAAGTTTGAACCTCTAGAAAATAAACCACGGAAAAACCTCAATCAACACATTCACAAAGAAATCGAAAAATAGTTAAACAAGTGTTTACCATCTGTAGCCAGCAAGCTTCAAATCCATTACAGAAGATATCAGTTCAACACGCATACAGTAACACAGCAGTAGAAATAAAACCGCAAGGAAGCCACAAGTAACACAGGACTTCAATCTTCTTCTCTCTCTGGAGGAAGACCACAAGGCAACAGCATTTTCTGCAACAAGAGACACGTTATCTTGCTGTAATCATCTTGTTGCAAAGGAATATAAATGACAAAGATGCCCAAATTACTGCACTTAAATGCACTGTTCTAAAGACACAGAACTAGTGGGTCTAGCTTGGCTTGTGTGAATACACATGCCAAGCTACTCGATCTTAATAAAATAAACCAGTCCACATGTAGCCATCGACAAATTTTCTGACAGGCAAAATCAGAGAACTAAAATGATAGTTATTATTAAGAAGTTGCACTGCAAATACTGGCTCATCCATAAAATTCTGCTTTGTTCTCTCATGCCAATCAGCTGCACACTGCAAATGTTTTCGAACTACAGCCATCAACCTAACCAATCAAGACCCTCCATATGATCTCAACAAAGCAGGAATTTTATCAACTTAGGGGTTAGCATCACAGTAACATGTGGATGGTGAATCACTTGGCCATCTGTCACATAACAACAATTTCATATATTACCGATAAAAGGATACCATAATTTTTCCCTCTACAATGCATATCTGTGATGGAGACATACATATTAATATAAAGAAAGAAAAGAACAAATATCTATGATAAAAAGTCATCAACAAAAGGCAAAAGTAAATGATATCATGCATTTATGCAAAACTAACTTCTATTGAACTTAAATGGGTAGCTGACTAAAAATATAAATAATAGATGAAGAAGAAGTATCTAGCCTCACTTGCATAAAATTGTAGCGTTGTCTTCCAATGGATTCATTTTCAGCAACAGAAAAATATGCCAAGATAGGGTAGTGGCCAATGTATGATGCATAACTGTCGCGTTGGATATTCACACCCCATTCACTGAAGCACATAAGAAAGATATATTTGAATTATTTTTATGTATTCAATTTTTATATGACAAATAGATAGCAACTTTGCAAGTAAGAATTGGGAACTTACAATCTATTTAAGTCCGCATGCCCTGTTCCAACATATTTAGCTTGAAGATGCTCTAGCTGAGAATTGATGTTGAATCTGTCGCTTGCCTGAGTAGACAAAGTTCTATGAGATCTTTACTAATAGAAAAAATAATGATAGCTTCACTGGATTACTATTACATCTATTCATTTGAACAAAAATTTAGAATACTCGAAAATGTACCATTAACATTATCCTAAAATAAACATCTCAGCTACGTCAATGGATTGTGGGCATTCCTCCTATGTAGAGGACAGACAGAGACCAATGGATGAATGAAATTCATCAAATATTGCTAACTGAAGGACAATCCTACTGTGATAAATAGTCTGAACTATTTGATAGGTGACTGAATTGAAGGTTGAGAATAATTATGACAAAAAAAAGACCTACTATTTGAGTGTTGATGTTGGGATAAGCTCAGCATTAGCATAGAGATGGGTGATGATGTCTGATCAGCAAAGCCACAAGTCGTATAAGGTAGTGTCAATAAAATAGAATGTGGAATAGACAGAACTAAAGTTCAGGTTAAGGTCACAATCAGGCCCACGATGCATTTAACATAGTCCCAGGTATATGACTGAGGATTCTTCTGGAAATTAAGATGCCTACAACTGTTAGCTCCATGACTTTGCCTCATGATGCTTATATTGTTACATGTGCATGTGTGCTAAGGCTTAATCCCAAGAAGTAGTGGGCATAAGGATGGTGTGCACTAATGCAATTTGTTTGTGGGATAAAATGCATATAAGCGCATTGGAAGACATGATTAAGAAGAGAGAGGCATATGGAGCAAGTATTTATATATTCTTTTGTAACAGCAGGTTTATACCATAGTTTTAAAAAGCCCCTGGTTGAGCCCCATAATAAGCCGCCTAGGTGATTTTTGAAGGGATAGCATAGCAACTGCATATGGCATATGTAGTCTACATATGCAGTTGGAAAACCTTATTTGTTGACTTAAACCCTAAGCTACTATATTTAGTAGCTTGTAGCACGTACCATTTTAACACTGACTAAATATTCACATACCACATGTGTTTATGCAATAGGTTGACATCATACCACTTGCTATGCTTTTTCAAACCTTGGTTTATATGGTCAGTCACCCATGGTTTCTTCCTAATTTTTTGATCATTTTGTATTTCTGTGCTTGTTATCTTGCTAACTATCAGCATCAGTTGGTATTTGGTTTGTCTCCTTGATCTTTCACATTTGTAGTGCTACAAAGTGATCTGATCACTGACCGAGAATGAATATGGCTGAGGTATATTGAGGCATACAAAATCATAGGTAGTAATGAAAATTCTGATTTACCACACTTAAATCCATTAAATTCTTTTGAGTTTGATTTTCTCATTCCCCTCCCTGGCACCACAAATCTTTGCTTCATTCTGCAGAAATGCCATTTTTTCATGTTCATTTCCGTACAAAAATAGGCAAATAGATGGACCTCAGACGGACATCAGCAGAGGAGCTAGCATAGGAGAAGTGTGAAATGGAGCAAGTCTCCTTGGTTCTGGCTTCCTTTCAGGGTCGCAAGAGCCCCAACAACAATAGCCACTACCATCGCGTCTACCGCATCAAGTCTTGATGTGAGATCTCCATTCCTCAAACTTGTGTAATCTCCACAGCTCCACTAGTACTTCAACTTGAATTTCTATAAAAAAAAAATTATCTTTGTCTTCCTTTTCTTGCAAAAAGGGTGAACCTTCTTCTAGAAGTCGAAGACAACATCATTAACCAGAGTACCTACGGCTCGAAATAGATACCTCGCCTTCTCTAGCCAAAAAACCGCAAGGGGAGAAGCTATGACGGAGTCTCGGGACGACACTGACAAGGCCAACTACAAGGGATTGCTCAACCTCATTTTTGGATTCAACGAAGCGAATGGTGGCCATGATTTGTAGCCGAAGCTTGCTATCGCTCAACTTTAGTTAACTCGGCGGAAACTAGCCGCTATCCGACATGAAGATGTTGGCACCGCGGAAAGAACCACATGGATTTCGTCACAGTGAAAGATAACAGATACCGAAACCTCAAAACCATAAAGAAACGAAGAAAACAGGGGGAACGAGCGTTGTTATCGCACCTTTAAATCCATTTTCCACCGTCGTCGTCGTCGAGGGAGGAGACGAAGACCGGCTGGCGAAATGAAAGCTTCGAGACTAGGGCTTCTCTCAGGGTATTTAAATTCAGTATTTGGAGAAGATTGAAATAATTCTTTTTATTGGGGTGTTTATGTAAAGTACCAGTTTATAATTATGATATATATATTAATTCTGTTTTAGTTGTTGATGATCATAAAAAATATTTTATTATTTTAAAAATTCTCTTATTTAAAAGTTCTACTTATTATTTTAAAAAAATTATCAATTTATAAATATATTTAGATATTCATGGCTTCTAAATGCATTGTTTGTTCGATATATTGCTTGTATTGCCAGGGGAGCTCGTCTCGAAATAGAATGATACTCGAAGAGTTTAAATTTAAAAAATTATAATTTCTCTAAAAGATAAATTTGTTTTGTAATTCTTTAACGGGTTGGATATGGGTGAACATAGGAAATACTCAAGGATATTTCTTTGATATACATTAGCATTTAAGTGTAAATGAATTAAATGTTTATAAATAAATTTAATATTTAATTTATTAAAAATTTATTTATATTTATTTAATATTAATTAAATAAATAAATTTAAATTATTTATTAAATTAAATGAATAAATTTGGATTGTCTGATCACACTTGCATTGTTTAGTCCGGTAGATATAAGTTAGAGCCGGAGAGGATGGACTAGTGGGAAGAGTGTGACAAATTCGGTCTGAAATGATAGCAATAATAGGTTGACTCTCTCCCTCTCTGTGAGGATGCATGAAAAAGTGTTCGACGAAATGTCCAGAAAAAATTGAGTGGCAAATATGGCCTCGTAGTCGACGCCACTCATGTCAGCAAGAGGCTACCGTCTCAATTCTGATAAACCGAAATTTATTTTTGTTCCTAAGCGGTCCCTTTCAACTGTATGCTTAATACAAGGATTGCTTTTTGTCACTGTATGAGTTATGTGTATTACGGATGTTTCCGTTTTGTGCACCACCCAAACATTAGATGTCTCTATTTTGCACATCGTCATGAGATGGACGGACCCTTGAAATCGTATGTTTTTAGCATCAAAAGGTTGTCCTCGTGTCGCACTATGAGTTGTGTGTGTCGTCGGCTTGTCCGTCCTTAAGTTTGGTCGATGCCAAAAAAATATCATCTTAAACAGCCCCTTTGAACTGTATGTCTAACACAAGAGACTGTCCCCTGCCGCTCATGGGTTGTGTGTGCTGCGGGTGCCTCCGGCCTGCACACCACCAAGGCGTTGGGTGCATGCGCCCTACGCACCACCAAGATATTGGGTGTCTCCGCTCCGTGCACCATCATGGGACAGGTATACCCTTGGAATCATATGCTTTTGACACCGGGAGCCGCCCCCATGCCACACTATGGGATGTGTGTGCCGTCGGCTTGTCCGTCCTCAAGGTTGGTTGATGCAAAACAAATGTCATCTTGAACAACCCCTTTAAACCTGTATGTATGCATGGCACAAGGGGTTGCCCCCTGCCACTCTATGGGTTGTGTGCTCTGGGTGCCTCTGTCTTGCGCACCACCAAGGCATTGGGTGCCTCCGCCCTACGCACCACCGAGGCATTGAGTGTGTCCGCTCCACGCACCGTCATGGGGCGGGCGGACCCTTGGAATCGTATGCTTTTGTCACCGAGGGGCCACCCCCGTGTTGCACTATGGGATATGTGTGTCGTCGCCTTTATCGTCCTCAAGGTTGGTCGATGCCAAAAAATATCATCTTGAACAATCCCTTTGAACTGTATGTCTGGCACAAAGAGCTGCTCCCCTGTCGCTCTATGGGTTGTGTATGCTGCGGGTGCCTCCGTCTTGCGCACCACCAAGGCACTGGGTGCCTCCGTCCTGCACACTACCAAGACATTGGGTGCCTCCGCTCTGCGCACCGTCATGGGGTGGACGGACCCTTGGAATCATATGCTTTTGGCACCGGGGGGCCGCTCCCATGCCGCACTATGAGTTGTGTGTGTCGTCGGATTATCCGTCCTCAAGGTTGGTCGATGCAAAAAAATATCATCCTGAATGATCCCTTTGAACTATATGTCTAGCACATAAGGCTGTCCCCTGTCGCTCTATGGATTGTGTTTGTCGCGAGTGCTTCCAGCCTGCACACCACTAAGGAATTGAGTGTCCCGCTACGCGCACCGTCATGGGGCGAACCCTTGGAACCGTATGCTTGCCAGCGATGGCGCCAACAAAATGAGACTGCATGGATTTTAATAGACTAGCATAATGGCAAACAATTAAGTATCAAAGTCCATAAAACATAATAGATTTAAGGTAACAAAACTACCTATCAAAATTATAATATTCATGCACTAAGTTCAAAATTTTTAAAAGAGACAAGGATAGAGATACCTGCCTCCAGTATAGATCGTGGTATAGTGAAATCCTCAGAGTTGACGCTCCATCTCGTATCCGGAGCCTATAAGTAGAAATACAAACTACTTAAGTTCTAGAATGTAAACAAGAATTACAACTTACTAACTTATTAAAGTGAG
>JBBUKS010509778.1:2889-13556 GCA_038050645.1 Hedychium gardnerianum | reverse complement strand
CAAGTAAATAGAATTGTTAGTATTTAATCTTAATTTCCGCTGCTACTTTGATTTCCGAACGAAAAAGAAAAGATTTTTGAACGAGATTCACTCCCCCCCTCTTCTCGTCTCTAACGATCCAACAGAAAGTTGCTAACGTGGCTGCAACATCTATCTAGTAGATAACATCGTCTGCGTTCTCTGATCAAATGGAGGCCCTCTGGTTGCCTGGATCATGGTCAAATCTCATCTTGACTGTCTCGTTCGGATTGTTGAACTTCATCCTCTATCGGTCACATGGAAGCAGCTCTAGTCACCAATACACTTCGATCGCCCTGACCTAGCTACGTTCACCTAGACCCTTCGACTTCTCTCATCGAGAGTTATCACTAGCTAGTCTCACTGAACTCCCTCCGGTCGCTTGGAACTGTCGAACTTTGCTTTTGTGCAATGGTTACATGTAAAGAGTATGATAAAATATGTAAAGTGACTCGCACTTACTTGACTAGATGTCTAGCTCCCAACTGACCCATTTAGTGTTAGTTGTCAAGCTACAACTCCCAACTGATTCCTCTTGGACTTGTGTGTCAAGCCTTCAGCTCCCAATTGACTCCACTTGGACTTATCCGCCAAGCATTCAACTCCTAACTAACTCCACTTGGACTTGTCCCACCTAGGACTTTTTTATTTGGTTCCCAACCAATACTTAGCTCCTGCATGATTCTCAATCAAGACTTCAGTTTCCTAGCTCTACTTAGACTTAACCAGTGCCTCATGTGCCTAGCTACACTAGGACTTTGCCAATTCCTGATTCCAAACCAAGACTTCACTTTCAAATAACTTGCTCCTGCACACTTGACACCAACTTGTTAGATGTCAACAAACCTAACTTTAACCTTAGTCATACATCAAAATTTTGAGTTACATATTGTGCTCCCAGCATCAACAATCTTTCCTTTTTTGATAGTATGAAAACTAAGTTAAAGTTAGTTAATAATAAACAAAAAATAATTTTTGAAGTTTAGATTTAATGTATGATAAGTGAAATCATACTTGAATATATTAATTTAACTCATAACTCCCTCTTAATCATATAAAGATTTTGGAAGTTCTAAATTTTGGGAAGCAATTTTAAACAATTTAAACTTTCCTTTAATTGTTTTTCTTTCTCTCTCCCTTTTTCATACATCAAAATGGGTCAAATAGAGAATTAAATAGGTTAAATGAATTTCCAAATATATTAATTAATACGATTAGATAGGCATGATTAACAACCATATTATTAATTTGCAAAAAGAAGTCAACCATCAAGTCAACTATAGATAAGCAAGATTATCAAGAAATGTAAAAGGTAAATCAAGAATATAATTAATTACAAACTATAAATCAACCATAAAGTCAACATAAGAAAGTAAGATGAAATCAACCATCAAGTCAACATAAATCAACCATCAAGTCAAGTCGACATAAGTCAATTGTAAGTCATCATAAGAAAGTAAGATGAAATCAACTACTAAAAGTCCACAATATCCAAAATGAAGTCAACTACAAGTCCAAAATAGAAAATTATTCTATCCTGCACAACCTAAGTCTTCTTCTAAGTATACTAAACTGGCTTCTACTAAGGATTTTGTGAAGATGTCTGCTATGTTAGATTTGGATTCAACATATACATGAGTTCAATGTCACCATTTTATATGTGTTCTCTAACAAAGTGATGCTTGACTTCTATATATTTGATCCTAGAGTGATGTGCAAGATTTTTAGTTAGATTAATAGAGCTAAAACTTGGACCTTTTTATAATTAGGTTCATAATTTTTAAGTGTGTTCATCATCATAATTGATCTACACATACACCCATAACAACATACTCAGCTTCAGTGGTGGATAGGACTACACAATGTTGTTTTCTACTACTCCAACTAATTAGAGACTATCTTAGAAATTGACAACTTCCACTAGTATTTTTTCTGTCTAACTTGTATCTATCATACTCTGAATCAATAAATCCTACTAAGTCAAAATTGCTTGTTCTTGGATACTATAGTCCTACATTTTGAGTTCCTTTTAGGTACCTTAACATTCTTTTAGCTGCTGTTAGATGTGACTCTTTAGCACAAAATTAAAATCTTGCACACATACCCACTAAAAAAATAATATTCAGTCAACTAGCAATTAGGTACAAGAGTCCACCTATCGCACTTTTATAGTACTTGGCATCTACACATTATCCACTTAGGCCATTGGGTTTGCTAGGTCGCTAGAGTTTTTCATTCCAAATCTTTTAATTAGATTTTTAGCATACTTAGTTTGATAAACATAAATGCCTTCCCTAGTTTGTTTAACTTATAATCCTAGAAAGTAGTTGAGTTCACCTACTAGGTTCATATAAAATTCACTTTCTATAGTGACCTTGAAATCCTTTATAAATGAACTATTTGTTGACCCAAAAATAATATCATCTACATACACTTGAGCAATAAAAATGTCCTTAGCATGAGTTTTGATAAATAGTGTTGGATCAACTTTGCCTTGCCAAAATCCCTTAGAAACTATGTAAGTAGACAACCTTTCATACCAGGCTCTAGGAGCTTACTTTAGTACATAAAGTGCCTATTTAAGTTTTAGACATGATTAGGGTTATCTAAAATTTCAAATCTTGGTGGTTGGGCTATATAAACCTCTTCCTTAATAACGACATTTAAGAATGTTGATTTTATATCCATTTGAAATAATTTAAAACCTTTATGGGTGGCGAAAGCTAATAACATCCTAATTGATTCAAGTTTGGCTACAGGGATATAAGTCTCGTCGTAGTCTAATCCTTCTACTTGAATAAACCCTTGAGCTACAACACGGGATTTGTTCTTGGTAATTTCACCTTTTTCATTCAGTTTATTCCTAAACACCCATCGTGTTCCTACAATAGTTTTATCACTTGGTTTAGGTACTAAGTCCCAAACTTAGTTTCGATAAAATTGGGCTAACTCCTCTTGTATGGTCAAGTAGAGCTTCATCTACGTTCTTTGGTTGTATTTTGAATATTAAGGCTATTTGACTTAAATTTCAGTGGGTAGACCTAGTTCAGACTCCTAAGTTTGGGTCTCCTATAATGTGTTCAATTGGATGATTAATGTTGGTCCTAGTTGTCCTTATAGTTTGATCTTCAACTTGATTTTGAGGTTGATCATCGTCTGACTCATGTCTTATTTCTCTTAAGATATTGTTATTTACTTTATCAAGTTCTAGTTGAATGGATTGGTCTGTTTTGGTTGAGTCTTTGCATTAAAGGTTACATTTGAGGTTTCTTCAATTTTAAGGGTTTTCTTATAATAAATTATATATCCTCTACTATTTGTTGCATATCCGTCAAAGATTCCTTCCTCAATTTTACTTGAAAATTTTGGTAGGTTATCTTTAGTGTTTAAGGTATAAGCTTTGCATCCAAATTTTGTAAAGTACTTAATTGAAGATGTTTTATTGAAAAATAACTCATAGGGTGTTTTTTGTTGAGTTTTATTAATGTGAATTCAATTTTGAACATAACCTTGTGTTAACTGCTTCTTCTCAGAAATAGCTTAGTAAATTAAATTTATTTAACATTGTCCTAGATGCTTCTATTAGGGTTCAATTCTCTCTTTTAACTAAACCATTTTGTTTTGGAGTTCTTGGACATGAAACTTCATGTTTGTAACCATTTATCTAGATAGAATTTCTTAAATATGTGATTGCCAAATTCTCTTCCTTGATCACTTCTAATTTTCTTAATTTTAGTATTCATTTCATTTTTGATTTGTTTAATAAATTGAGTTAGTTTATTTTAAGGTTTCATCTTTATGTTTTAAAAAGTAAGTCCAAGTAAATTTTGAGAATTCCTCAATAATCACTAGACAATATTTACTTACATTTAATGATTTAATTTTGTTACTCTCAAATAAATCCATATGAATTCTTTCTAAGATATGAGTCGTTTGATTTGAGTTGGTTGATTTATGGGTTGATCTAGTTTTTTGCCCTTTTTACATGCATCACAATTTAGATCACCTAATTTGCTTAATGTTGGTAAACCTCTAACTAACCCACTTCTACTTATTTTCAATAAATGTCTAGCATGAGTGTGAGCTAGTCTTCTATGTCATAACCTAGTTTCCTCTTGTTGTGACATAAAGCATGTATGTTGGTAAGAAAGTAAACTAATAGTATAAATGTTATTTTATTAAGTTCTTAGCAAGGTCAATTTAGGTAGATTTAACAATACATTTGTTAAATAATAATTCTAATTTATATCCAGTATCACAAAGATGACTTATACTAAGCAAATTAAAACTCAAAATTTCTAAAAACAATACCTTTTTAATGAATAATTTGAATTTAATACTATGTTACCTAACCCTAGTACTTTCAGCTTTCCATTGTTTCCGAAGCAAACTGTCCCCATTTCTTTGAGTTTGAATGAGGTAAACATGTTAGGACCGGTATGAGTTAGAGAAAGGGGGGGTGAATTGCTTGCTTCCCTTCTTTGAACTTTATTTGCAGCGGAAAACTCAAAGCAAAGACTCCACAATGCTAACACCTTTGATTTTACTTGGTATTCACCTCCTTGCGGTGACTAATCCAAGGGTCCACTCTTCACACTCACAGCTCCACTATGAATGCCTCCTTCTCAGAAACTTTCCAGAGGCAGAGAAGCCTTGTACAAATTCGAGCGCACAAGAACAAACAAGAAAACAAGAACGTAAATGTAACAACACTTTGCTCCGGAAATGACTTTACAACAATAAACCTTGCGTTGCTTGATCTTTTCTTGCTTTGGATTACCTCTTGGTAGATGAAAATGCAACAAAACTTTGCTCCAAGACTCCCCAAGAACTGGCGTGTTCAAATGTTTCGCGAATCCCCTTTTCTAGTGTTTCTCTCGAGCTAGAAAATAGCTCTTTTTAATCGATTGTCATGTTAGCTCGACCATTCAAAATCTACAGAATGGCTCTTTTTCGCCTGTCCAATCGATTGGTGAGTTATACCAATTGATTCAGAAGTTTCTAATCAATTGAGCCAATTGATTCATAAGCTTCTATTCACTCGAGAAAAACACTCCAATCGATTAGCCTAATTAATTGCCCCTATTGAATCAATTAGCCCAATCGATTTAGCAACCTTCTGTTTTCTCATGATTTTGGGCTGAATCGATTACTCCAATCAATTCCCCAAGCTTTTGTTCACAAGAAGCTTCTTCTAATCGATTGGAAGGCGACGTGGCCAGTCAATTGCACCAATCGATTGCCAAATCCTAATCGATTGGCAGGCCTATTTTTGGATCTTGCCTCGTATCTAGTTGACCTCAACCTACCAGGACTTCTTCTACCTAATATATAATCATTTGTGACCTATTGGGACTTACCATTGCCCAATATCTAGTCAACCTTGACCTATTGGGACTTTCTCACTCATGCCAAGTGTCTGGTCCTCCATAACCCACTTGGACTTTCCCTTGCCTAACCTCAGTTGGATTTCCCTTGCCTAACCTCAGTTAGGACTTTCCCTTACATAACCTCAGTTAGAACTTTCCATTACTTAGCCCCGCTAGGACTTCCTCTTGCCTAACCTCAGTTAGGACTTTCACTTGCCTAACCTCTAATTAGGACTTTCCCAAATCAAGTATTCGGTCCTCCCTTAACCTACTTGATTTCTCTCTTACATATTGTCAAATATCGAAACTCAAGCTTGAGCCAACCCGAGCTTAGGCAACTTGGTCAATCTTGACCCGAGGATGATTGCACCACTAATCTCCCCCTTTTTGATGTTTGATAATATGTTTTAGGCTAACTCATAAGCCCAACTTCCTTCTTCTCATGCCAAAAATCATGAATGAGGGTTTCCTAACTTAAACCCTACATTCTCCCCCTTTAGGACACATCAAAAATCTTCTCCCAAGATTCATCCCTCTTTAACCTCCAAACATCCAACGAAAGTCCCATACCTTTCATTGTTTCCAATGCTCAACCTTGAATATTCAACCATTATCCTTCAAAATAACTCCTTTAATACCCAAATCATGTCTTTAAGGAGATTCTCACACTCAAAACATGCTCCAACTTTTATTATTGCACTAACAATTATTTTGAGTTTCTAAACCTTTAGGAAATCCCAAAATTGAAGTCATGAGGTTAAAAATTCAACCTTGAATCTAAACCTCCTCCTTATCTCCAAATTAGTCCCCTTTAACCATTCCATTCTGATTTTCATCAAGAAAATTACCCTTAAATACTTGTCCAAGCATTTCATGGGGTTTTAAATAGTTAAATTGCCTAAACATGGATTAATCGACTGAAATAAACTCATTTCAGTTAAACAAAGCAGCCACCAATCGATTGGTTTCAAATATCAATCAATTCCATACTATGTTAATCGATTGAAGTGAGCTCCCAATCGATTACCGCATGAGTCAATCGATCAACATTATTGATTCCGTGAGATTCTGTTCTCGTGGAAATTCACTACCTATAGATCAGGAGACTAACCAATCGATTTGTGTGCAGCAATCGATTAACCTAATCGATTATTGTTTCTGATTTTCAACTTCAATTTCAGACACAATTTCATAAAATTATAAATAATTCTATGATTTTTGAAAAATCATGAAATTTTATGTAAACATTACTTATTTTCGTTACATCCACTTAGCAATGAGATATACAATTTTTGGCCAAAGTGAAGGCACTGTGCGTAATTGTGAGTTATTGAGTTTATGAGCTATGATTGAAAAAATTAATGTCGAAACAAGACTTTTCTTTTTTAAACACCTAGTTAGACTAGGAAAATCTTCTTTCACTAGCCCGATCATTTTAGGAGGGTTGCTTACTCGTATAACGATTGTCTTAGGTTGTGATTTAGATGGATTAGAAATGGTAGAAAATACCCCCAGGATAAATATTGACTTTTGTTTGACTATACGAATGATAAAAAAGGATGAACATGGATACAGTCTTATATTGAAAAATAGATTTCCTTTAGCTTTGCCAAATAATGACTGGACCACCATACGAATCAAAGAAAATTGGTTAATGTTAAACGTCTATAAACAGCCTTTGCTTATAAAACCCTCCATTCGTATGCCTTCAAGTAGCCACCCTCATTCAAGGTTTAAATTTTTCCCATTTCAACATATTTTAAATACCCTTCATCATGACATTACTATCCATAAATATCTGTTATAGCAACATCAATTAATGTCGGATGAACAATTTCAATATATGTCATATACTTATGTCAATTAATGTCGAAAATTTCACGTAAACATTACTTATGTCATATACTATCATGGAAAAATAGTTTTCTATGAAAATACATCACATTTTCAAAAAATGATACAAAATTAGAAATCATTGAAAACATCAATGTTTTACTCTATCTTTGTATCTAACTAATCAATGGTGATTTCTATCAACAAATAGACTTCACCAAGATTTTTCAAAATGATTTTGAAATAATTTTCAAAAACAATTTTCAATCATAATCTATGGGATAAATGCACATGACTTATACATTAGCTTTCCCCATGATTGGATTTCACAAAATAAATGTATTTTGATGAAACTAAAACTCAAATAGATGCACCAAATTAACATCTTGAGTTTTGTTCAGCCTCCTAACATCTCACTTGTATATAATGTGTCTCAATACACATACAAGTCAACTCTAAAGTTCTTGTGAGATGTATAAAGTTATTTTCCCTAAATTAAGGGATCATGCATCTCTATCTATACATTTTAACTTTGATCATCCTACCTAGGATGTCAATTTATGTCTTTGTCCTTAATTTCAAGAAATTAGGAATTTAAACAATGCATGATGATGATTATGACATACATCAAATGAGTATTTTTCAAAAGAAAAACTATCATAGCTTTATGATGCATGTATGACATGACATGTAATATTTTTCATAAATGCTAAGATATGATGTCATGGCATGTGATATAGCACATAAAATATGACAATTATAGCACAAATAAATTTCCTAGATTTTCTATCTAAGTATCATCAACTAAATTAACATAAGTTTCCCTCATCTCCCTAGAAAATGTCAAAATACTAACTTGGCATTCCTTTAAATTCTATTCTATTTGTGCCAATTTGATCAAGCTTAATACTTAAAAAAAAATTAATTGACACACTTTACTCTTCAAGAGTAAAAGTCAACTTCTCATTTTCAAGATGTCACAATATCTTGAAAATACCCTAAAAATGTCAACTTCACTATGGTTGAGTTAACTATCCTTCTAACTAAGGTTGACATACCCTATGCCTATATAGGGTGTAGAGAACATACTCTTAGGAACCCAAATTCTATTAGTGCTCCTTGGGTGTAATAGGTAGTCACAGGGATAACTTTCCTAGATACCTTCCTAATGACTTTTCTAAGCTCCTTAGGAGCCTTAGTCATGCTTGTCTCCTCAAGATCAACTATAGGGATAACTTCCCTTGTAACCTTGACTTGACTCCATGACCTAGGGTTAGTTTTATAGCTATATAAAACTCTATGATATGAGACCATACTTTCCTTGGACTTAGGTTTGTATCCCAAACCTTTCTTGTCCTTGGATGATTCTTGCCTATTTAACCCATATTCTTCTTGGACCCTCGAACATTAATTGTCATTTTCTTAAGGATTTTCTCCAATTTATCAAATCTTGACCTCAAGACTTAATTTTTAACCTCTAAGGCATTTATCCTTGACTTTTCATGATTGCCTTGGGTATTTCTTTTTCTAAGCATATATCTAAAGTGCTTAGAGTTAATTTTTTAGATCATTTTCTACTTTTCTATCCTTAGGCGAGGGAGTTTTAGCATGATATGACCAAAAAAAAATCCTTAGAATTATCATGCCTCCTATTTTCATGATAATGAGCATTAAAATCATAAAATTTAGGTCTAACATGCATTTTAACATGATGTGAAGAAATACCATTAACTAGTGGTACCTTAGTTTTGCATTTAGAAGCTCCCCCTTGATTTGAGCTTCATCCCTTGTTGAGTCTCCCCTTTGGACATTGATTTTGGTAATGTCCCTTTTGATTGCATGTGAAGCACACAATGTACTCCTTTCCCTTGTGAATCAAGACATTGGCCTCCCTTGGTTTCTCTTTGGGTGTCACTTGGGTCTTCTTCTTGACCAATTTTGGGCACTTACTCTTGTATTGTTCATTCTCCCTACACTTAAAACATATAATATGATCTTTATTTTTAAAATTTGAAATTGTTATCTTGTCTGAGGCACATTCTTCTTCCTCATTTGTTCCGGATGTAGAGACTTCTTTTCATTCTAGTGTCAATGACCTCTCCCCCTCAATCCTTGAGGTGGATACTTCTCCAATTTCCTCTTCGGATGTTGAACACCTCTCAATCTCCGATTCCTCATGCTCTTGTTCCAAAGATTCTCCCTGTTTGAACTTGTCTTCACTTGGCATTGAGGAGGGATGCTCATGGAACTTTGCCAACTTGCTCCATAAATGCTCAAAATCTTGATATTCACCTATCTTGCATAAGATATCATTATGTAAAATATTAAACAATAATTTCATTACCTTTTTGTGAGCCTCGAATCTTTGAACTTGCTTCTTAGATCATTTCTTCTTCTTGAGAATTTTTCCTTGGCCATCTCTAGGAACTTCAAATCCTTTCGTTAGAACAAACCATTGCTCTATGTCCATCATCAAAAAATTCTTGATTTCCAAAGATTGAAGCTTCCTATTTGGAATGATAGAGGTGCTCGGATGTCATTTTGAAAATGAGCTCCTTTGAAGATTAGTCCTTTGACATGTTGAATTTTAGGGCTTCAAACTTCCACTTCTTCTTCTTCCTCTAGTACTTTGCTCCTTCCAGAGATTAGTCTAGTGAAGAGCGGCTTTGCTTTGATACCACTTGTTAGGATCGATATAAGATAGATGGGGGCACATGAATAACTTGCTTCACTTCTTTGAACTTGATTTAAAGCGGAGAACTCGAAGCGAAGACTCCATAATGCTAACGCCTTCGATTTTACTTAGTATCCACCGCCTTGAAGTGACTAGTTCAAGGGTTCACTCACACTCACAGCTCCACTATGAATGTCTCATTCTCGAAAATTTTCTAGAGACGGAGAAGCCTCGTACAAACTTGAGCGCACAAGAACAAACAAGAAAATAAGAACACAAATGTAAATACAATCGAAAATAACTTTACAATAATAAATCTCGTGTCGCTTGATCTTATCTTACTTTGGATTGCCTCTTAGTAGATGAAAATGAAATAGCACTTTGCTCCAAGACTCCCTAAGAACTGGCATGTTCAAATGCTTTGTGAATCCCCTTTTCTAGTGTTTCTCTCAAGCTAAAAAATATCTCCCAATCGATTGGCCTTAACCCTAATCGATTGTCATGTCAGCTCGACCGTTCAAAACATGCAGAACAACTCTTTTTCGCCTGTCCAATCGATTGGTGAGTCATACCAATCAATTTAGAAGTTTCTAATCAATTGAGCCAATCGATTCTGAAGCTTATATTCACTCAAGAAAATTGCTCCAATCGATTAGCCTAATTGATTGACCCCTACTGAATCGATTGGCTCAATCAATTCAATAACCTTTTGTTTCATCGCGATTTAGAGCTGAATCAATTCCCCAAGTTACTGTTCATGAGAAGCTTCTGTC
>JBBUKS010509748.1:0-13560 GCA_038050645.1 Hedychium gardnerianum | reverse complement strand
TACATAGCTATGGGGGAATGTGTAGCTCAACTACTATGGATGATGCATACACTTAAGGACTTTCAACTTAATTACACTAGCACAAAAGTCCTAATTGATAATATCAGTTCTATAAAGTTAACTAAAAATCCAATTCAACATTCAAGAACGAAGCACATAGAAGTAAAGCGTCACTTTGTAAGGGACCATGTTTGTACTTAATTAGATTGAGTTCAAATCTAATCTAGTGAACATTTTTACTAAACCTTTACCTGAATTTTAGTTTAGCACATTCAGAAGATAACTAAGAATGTGCTCAGTAGAATATGATCAATACAATATTCTTTTTTTTTTTAAAAAAATCATGGTTTTTTGAAAAAACTAGGATAACTAATATTTTTTTTACTACTATTATAAAAATCCAATTTTACTTAGTGAATTTTTCAAAAACCATGGACTTAGCCTAGGTCTGCCCGTAGAAATCATATACCTATAGATTTAGGCAGCCATCATCTCACAAGCATACTAGGATACCTTCTTGTGTATTCAAATACTTAGAATAGTGTGAGATGCTTAGGACTAAGCTTGGATTTTAGATGCTTATATCAGTGCATCACTATAAATCTGGACTAAAAATATCAATATAAATCAATCAGCTAAGTGCTCCTTTTTAGTACAATAATAACTGGAATCATGCACTTAACCTGACTGACTTGGTAACAATATGCTATCTTTTGATAGTTAGCTAATAACTAAGTCAGATATTTTAATAAGGACTATTTCATAAATGAGTTATTTTTTAATATTAAAGTAAAACATGCTTGGACTATAAGGACATAACTCTTTTATAAGCATTTTTTTTCTTTATTTACTTAATCTTCCTGTCTTTTTCTCTTTACTACTTGCTAGAAAATACATGAAAAATATTTTCCAATCAAAAAAACCTTTAAACATTTTTTTTGCTCTTAGAAAATATTTTTGAAAATGTTTTTACTTGAAAACTTTTTTTTTATACTTGGAAAATATTTTTGAATTTTTTTTTGAAAATACTTGAAAAATATTTTTTTTTCAAAAATACTTGTTACTTGGAAAATGTGTTTGAAAATTCTATCTTTGAAAAATACATTAAAATATTTTTGAAAATTCTGTTTGAACAATACTTGTAAATATTTTTATTTGTAAAATTATAAATCCTTTTTGAAAACTATTTTGAAAATTCTACTTCAAAAATAATTTTAAATCTTCTATTGAAAAAGACTTGCAAAATGTTTGAAAATGCTTGAAAATTATTTTTTAATTTTGAAAAATACTTGCAAAATTTTAAAAAAACACTTAAAATCATTTCTGAAAGCATTTATGTTTGAAAAATTCTTATTTTTTGAAAATCTGATTGCAAAATACTCTTAAAAATGCATTAAACTATCTGTTCTTTTTGATATATGTCAAAGGGGGAGAGATGAAAATGAGTAAAAGTTAAGAAAAAATTCTAAAATTCTTTAAAACCTAAAAAACCTTAACTTCAGGGGGAGAGTAACAATTAAGGGAGAGCAACCTACTTTGCTTTACATATAAATCTTTTCCTTGGTTGTCTTGTTATTTAAAGGTGTTTTTTTTCTTAACTTTGAACTAGGTTGTCATAAATCAAAAATGGAGAGATTATTGGTGCTGGAAGCATCAGCTAATCGAACATATGTTTTGATAGATGACAAAGGTTCAAAGTTAATGTTTGTTGTGATATGATGAATCTGACTGAGTGTGTAGGAAGCTCAAAGTCCTAAGGGAACTTAGGCAGGTGAAAGTCCTAGTTGAGGCTAGGCAACGAAGTCCTGGTCCGGGGGACTGGGCAAGAAGTCCTGATCAAGGAGATTGGGCAACGAAGTCCTAGTCCGAGGGACTGGGAAGAAGTCTTGGCAGATCGAGGACATCGGACAGAAGTCCTAGGGGTCGAGGATACTAGGCGGAAAGCCCTGGGGTCGAGAACACCGGGCAGAAGTCTAGGCGGGTCAAGGATCGGACGTCTAGCGGAAAGTCCCGGAGGTCAAGATCGGATACTGAACGAAAGTCCAAACAGTCTCGAGGTCCAGATGTTTGGCAACAAATAAACACTCTTGAGAGGAGTAGGTGAAGATGCGTCCCCCGTTGAGAGAACAGTAGGCGTCGGTTCGACCTAGGATTTTACGGGAAACCTAAAAGTCAAAATCGGACAGTTTCGAGAATGTCAAATGTTATTTCTTTTATTATATATTGTGTCTGTGCTAACATTGTGATGCAGAAGTTGAAGCCTAGAATTTGCTGAACCAAGCGCCTGGAAGGATCCAGGCGCCTCAAGCCGAAAGAGGCGCCTCAAAGGGATTAAGACACCTCAATGACCTCAATGCGAGCAGAATGAGGTGGAAGCCTCTGGTTGGAGGACACACGTTAGCAACCAGGCGTCTCAATGGGATTGAGGTGCCTGGATTAGGATAAAAGTTGTCGGATAGAGCTTCGCCAAGGGGTCGCCACGTCAGCCTCATTTCAGGGCCTCAAAGGGCTTAAGGCGTCTGGATCAGCCTGTATAGGCATTCTTCGACCAGAAGATTGGGAGAACACTTTTCGACGATCAAACAACTTCCGCGCTACTCCAAATTTCTACTACAACGCCGAAACACTGCTCCGATGACAACGCGCTCCATCAGATCTAAGTCGGTCATTGGTATATTTAATTTCTTTGTACTCATCTTTTTTACACAAGTTTTACGGGTCGGTAAACGTGTTACCGGTCCTACTTTTTGTAAAGACAAGTCTCCGTCTCCGAATCTATATTCGGAGAAGAAGACTTTTTTAGTGGATTGCCCAACGAAAGCACTCAACGGGTGCAGACCTTGGACTAGCAATCGCTGGGTTGTGAACCAAGTAAAAATAAAATGTTTGTTTGTTTCCATTTCTATTTCTTTATTTCTGCTGCATACTCGAGATTTCGAAAAATGTGAAAAAGCGACACATGCTATTCACCCTCCCTAGCACTCTCTTTTTGATCCTACAACATCTTCCTTACTGGAGTCTAACGAACGTCTTATCATCCATTAATGTTGGAGAAGAACTATATCTAGCGATTGTAGTATAAAAGGAGTCCACTACCTCGGGTCAAGGTACGATGCACGCATACACGTCTTTACGCCTCCCAAATACTTCAATACTTGCTACTGTTCTTCTTCTCCATCTCCATTACCGAAGATTGAGTTGAACGTCGAAGTGGCTGAGACGGAGCACCCCGTAGCCTCTATTCTAACCCTCTCTTTCTTCCCTTCTTCCTTTTAGGTTCGGCAAGTCCTTTTGACGGCTCCTCTTTTCACATGGTGATCGGTGACTTCATCAACAAAGGAAATAGCTCATTGATGACTAGTTCGTCGGCGATCTCAAGCAGAATCATTGTGGAAGATAAGCTTTGATACGTGAGCTATGAGAATTAAAAGATATATATTATTAGAAGAGAATATATCTTAACTTAGGTGAGACTTGGTACTTAGGATGATTGTAATCAAAGTTTCAATTGATTTTTGAAGCTGAGTCTAATTGAATGGTGAGCTAAATTCATTACGGAGTAAACTCAATCACATTAATTAGTCAATGAATAAAATATTTTTATTTATAACTAAGTCAATTGAATATATAGTTAATATCTGTGGTACTAATGAAGAATTCTAGTCAACTCATGCTAAAAAAGAAAATGGAAAGGAGTTATTGATTTGATAAAATTGTGTTGCAACGGCCAAATCACCTAAGGAATATAGTGGAGCAGTCTACTTATGGTGAAATTTAATCGACTCAAATAACAATTAGCAAACTCAAGTTGAATTAGTAAAAAAAAATTAATCGATTGATGGTGTATCTAGTCATCTAATTGGCGATAAATTAGTAGAACAACAAGTAAAATTTGAAGGGTTTAAAAGTTATATAAAGGGGAGCAAGGCGGACTTTCAAAAGCTAATAAAATAGAGATTGGATATATGTTATTGAGTATTTTTTTTGTAACCTTAATTTTAGTCTTCCTCTTTAACCTCAATAATATATGTTCTTGCCAAGGGCATTGTATTTATTTGAATATTAATATATATATATGATCTTTTCAAAAAAAAAAAATCACATACCTATTATATTAATATTTCTTTTTTATTAGCAACACACTTATATTAATTTTAACATTCACTCATTATTTGTGGGCCCCTCACTCACTATCCATTGATTCATTTTTTTTATTTTTTGAATTATTTTTATAAAATCTGCTCATTAGCATCATTTAAAGAATTGAACATTGTTAATGTGTTGGTATTATAATATTCATTCACATTGATTATAATATATATTATAATATTCATACATTAACATCAATGTAAATATTTTTATAAGAGGTTTCTCAATTTTAAGAGGTTATCAAAAGAGAAATATAATAAATTTGTATGATTTATAGATATGAAATAGAAATCAAGATTCTAAACCACGTTAGCTATTGCGGTATGTATAATTTGAATATGATTTTGTTTATAATTATTTTACTTTTTTTCTTTTTATACTAACAATTCATTATTGAAATCAAAATTTTAAACATTGGAGGGATGCAAACCAAAGGTAAAAACCGATATTTCATAGAAGGTGATCTGAACCATTTTGAAACAAAAAAGAAAAAACAGAATTTGATGTACAATTTAGGTGCAATTCAAAATTACTTATGCTCGTCCAAAAGTTTGCATTTCATCTGAAGAATCCATTGACTCTGGATGCCGTGACGTAAGGAGTTAAGTCAGCCACCACCACGAGTCATCGGGATCGACCACATGATTAATGGAGATTGAAAAATAAATAAATCATTTAGCTGCGATGAAACCACGTGAATGAATTGAAATATCTTGTTCAAGATCCAAAAAAAAAAATATAATAATAATATCATTATTATTAAATAATTCCATACGCTTCGTAATGGCCGTCGAATGGAGATGTCACTCAGCTTCTGTTCGTTAACACAGCTTTGTCCCAAACCATTCCTTTTAGCAAAAAATAAAAATAAAAATGATTACGTCTCTCTCGAGTGGAAATTCTTTTTCGTGCGGTAAAAAGGCTAAACGTTCCTTCTTAATATTCATTAGCTCGTCTCAAAATTAATATAAATATAAAAATTATAAATTATAAGAATTATTTTATTAACTCAAATAATGATTAATAAATTTATTTTCAAATGATGTGATAGGAGATAATTAATTGATGCGAGAAGAATTTGTTTACTGCACGTCAAAAATGAAAATGGATCCGTGTCGCAAGCCATCCCAAACCTTATCCACAGACAAAATCATAAAGGTTCGTGCAGCATAAATTGATTCAGTTTGATCCAAAAAAGCAGCGTCGGGAGGCGATTCCAGTAGCGACGCCGGAAGGAGGAGGAGGAGGAGGAGGAGGAGGAGAAAAAGCCAAATTAGTAGCTATAATGTGGGCATCTGCCATATCGTCGGCGGCGCCGACGCTGCCGCTGCCGACGAAGTCAATTCCGGGGAGCTACGGCCTTCCGGTGTTGGGCCCTCTGAAGGATCGGCTGGACTACTTCTGGTTCCAAGGCCCAGAGACCTTCTTCCGGAGCCGCGTCGCGACGCACAAAAGCACGGTGTTCCGTACCAACATGCCGCCCACCTTCCCCTTCTTCGTCGGCGTCGACCCTCGAGTAGTGACCGTGCTCGACTGCTCCTCCTTCTCAGTCCTCTTCGATCGATCCCTCGTCGACAAGCGCAATGTTCTCGTCGGCGACTATATGCCTAGTCTTAGCTTCACCGGCGACACCCGCGTCGTCGTCTACCTCGACCCCTCTGAGCCTGCTCACGCCAGGGTCAAGAGCTTCTGCCTCGACATCCTCAAGCGGAGTGCCGCCACTTGGGTCTCTTCCTTCCACTCGAACTTCGACGTCATGTTTGATACCATTGAGCGCGAGATCGCCAAGGGCGGATCCGCCTCTGGCCTCGTCCCGATCCAACAGTGCATCTTCGACTTCCTTTGCCGGAGCATCGTCGGTGCCGATCCATCAGCGTCGCCTGAGATCGGAGACAAAGGTTTCGCCATGCTCGATACGTGGCTTGCTCTACAGCTGATGCCCGTCACCAGCGTCCCAAACTTCCCGCAGCCGCTGCAGGAGATCCTGCTCCACTCCATCCCCTACCCCTCCTTCTTTATCAGCGGCGTCTACCGCAAGCTCTACGAGTTCGTCGAGAAGCACGGGGAGGAGGTGGTGCTACGCGCGAAAACAGAGTTTGGGATCGACAAGAAGGATGCCATCAACAACATCCTATTCGTGCTGGGGTTCAACGCCTTCGGTGGCTTCTCCATCTTCCTGCCGGCGCTGCTAACCACCGTCGGAACCGACAAGACAGGGCTGCGGGAGCGGCTGCGGGAGGAGGTGAGGAGGGTGATGCAGGGGAGGCCAGGGGAGGCGAGACCAGGTTTCGAGGCGGTGCGTGAGATGGAGCTAGTGCGGGCAACGGTGTACGAGGCGCTACGTCTGAACCCGCCGGTGCCACTACAGTACGGGCGAGCGCGGGATGACTTCACACTGCGATCACACGACGCGGCGTTCCAGGTGCGCAAGGGCGAGCTACTGTGCGGGTACCAGCCGCTGGTGATGCGGGATCCGGTGGTGTTCGAGGACCCAGAGACATTCTCGCCGGAGCGGTTCAAAGGCGCCGCAGGGAAGGAGATGCTCGAGTACCTATTCTGGTCGAACGGGCCGCAGACAGGGACGCCGACGGCGGAGAACAAACAATGCGCCGCAAAGGACTACGTGGTGGAGACGGCGTGTCTGCTGCTGGCGAACATCTTCCTCCGCTACGACGAGTTCGTATGTGCCGACGGCGGCTTCACGGTGACAAAGCTAGAGAAGGCGGCCGCCGCCGTGCCTACAGAGTAGGGCAGAGGGGATCAGTAAAGGACACAGAAGGGAGAGGCGTTTAATTTGCTTCAATAAAAATTAATTACTATTTCAATTTCAGCTTTAGCCGAGGACGGCGGAATAAATTGTGTTTTCCAACAAATGTTATTTTGCACTAAAAAAAAAGATTTATTATATACTTAAAGCATTTTCTTTTTTTTTTAAAAAAAAAGTGCACATGGTGCGAACAATACGCTCCACACCTTCTAATTATTTTAAAAATCATAAAGAAATTTTTTTAATGGAAAAGGACAATTTATGTTAACTCTCTTCTCGATTTTTATATATATATATATAACTAGATGTCTAACGATCCAATTAATTTTGTGATTGATTCAATCCTATCAATCTCCAGGGATAAATCATGAAACTCATGAATCAAATAATTTTTAAAATAATAATGTTATTTTAAAAATCTCCAGGGATAAATCATGAAACTCATGAATCAAATAACTATGCACATAATTTATAAATAAACGTGGGATGAAAATAAATATTATTTAAGATAAAAATAATAATAATAATAAGATTAAATCCCTTCCATTAAATACTATTATACGGACTCGATTGAAAGCGGTCAAAGGTTTGAATCTCAAATCTGGATGACATTTTAGACATGGGTTGAAATACAAAGTTTGTAGAAATCATGAAGACTAATCTATCTAGTTCAAACATTGATCAGTACACGAGGAAGATTGTATCACACATATTGAATTTAAATCTATAACATAGAACCATAGTATATAATTTTCTACGACTTCATGTATACATATTAACATATACTAAAATTTTCATATAGTTATATACATTTCTATGTATTTAAACCTTGCACCATAAAAATTATAAATTTATTTGATGTTTAACACTTAAAGCATTGCACATTAAATAATTTGGACTTTTAATTTTCTAGAAGTGTGCTTTGGGTTTCAAAATTTGCACCAAACTGATTAACTAATTTAATATTTTTTGAAGAAAAATTAAATGACAGACAAAAAATTTACTTTGTCAAACATCAATCGAAAGAAATGATTAAGTTTCCATTCAGCAATACAAAAGGCAAAAGGAAAGATACCTTTTGTATATTTGGGGAAAATAAACGTCTTTTAGTTGAAAAAAAAATAGAAATACCAAAAGCATGAATGTCGACTTTAGTAAAATGTTGTAGATATTTTCTTAGAAAAAGCGATTGGGGCCATAAAAATGTTAAAATTATTAATTGTTCTATAGATATTTTCTTATTGGTCGGAAGACATGATCGTGACCATGAAAATTACCACAAAAAAAATATCTCATGTGTTGCTTCTATCAAAATGATGTCGAATCAAATTTATTAATTAGACCGACCATGGAATTAATTCAACGTGCGCGTTTGAATAAACTTATGTAATACTTTTGATAAAAATTATTATTTGAGTTGTAAAAATATATATTAAAATATTGGGAAAATATATTAAAATTTTGACATAAATATTCTAAAAATTATTATATGACTCCTAGTTTTTAAAAAATATAAATTTTTAAAAAATTATAAATTCGAACTTAATTAGCTTAGCTCTCATAAATCAAGGTTGGTTTATAATGTTTGAATAATATATTTGTTATTATCTCGTGCCCCTAAATAAATTCTCATAATTTATTCCTTCCAGAATATATAGAATCACCCTCAAGGATAAAATTAACTTGGGTCTTAACAAGTGGAAGACATGATGAGTCGAGATAGATTGGATGATGTTCTAGAGACATGATCTTTAAGCAAAGAAAACCCTAATCATTCAAGATTGGCTTATGTTAGGTAACAAGTCTAAAAGATATAAAATCTCTTACCGTGATACAAATTCAACCTTAGAATGACTAAAAATATAATATTGGTCCACTGATACAAGAATTTAATTGCCTTTATAGTCGAGTTGATTACTTTAATTGATCTTCCAATGAATAGAAAATCACTATTCAAGAGACCAATTGATTTGCCCCAGGATTAAACCTCTAATAAGGATCCCAAACATCTTAATGTGACACAAGAATTCAGGAGCAAGTCATTCATATGAAAAAGATGACTACAGCTATCAATCAACTTATGAAGGGGTAAACCAGTTGATTGATCGACAGATTCTAAACATGTATGAGGAAAGCTTGGGGAGTTTGGTAGCTTTCTTGAGTGAATGCAATAGCATTCCTGACTCATTTCCGAAGCATTTCAAAGAGAAAACAAGCATGCATAAGAAAATATACCATTGTTGTAATCTTCCATTTGTTTTATATTTTTTTTGTAAATAATAAGTTTTAGGTTTTTTCACCTCCAAAGGGTATCCAAGACGGTGAACAATATAGGTATTGAATTCTAGGGCATGCTATATATTTTGAAATCTAAAAGGAAGATAAATATGAAAATGGAGAAAGAAGACTTGAATGGGCTAAGTCAGTCTGAATCGAACAAATTGGATGGAGCATGTCTATGACGTGCACTATTAGGCAAGCATGTTAAGTGAATTGGACAATTGATCGAGTAAACCAAATGAGCCCGGTCAGTAGGCCAAGTAAACTGTCTCACATATAATCGATCTCTCCTAAATGCTCAAACATAAAGAAGTTTTACTTTTCATACTTCAACTAAACAGGATTTAGACTTATGAACAACCATTATAATTATGCAAGCAGTAGCAGTTTGAAGCAGATGAACTATCTGGAAATTAAAGTCAACATATGATCTGTAATGTATTTTCCACTTCGAAAGACAAACTCATCGGGAAATAGGTATGCTTTGAGATAAGTAAAGGCCGAGAGCATGGTGATTGACTAATTGTTGGAGTAGGCAAAGATTCCTAGGCTAGAGAGCATGGTGATTGACTAGTTCTTGGAGTAGGCAAATTAAGATTCCTAGGCCGAGAGCATGGTGAGTGCAAAGCATGTTTCCAAAATCCACTGCATGCTGAGTGCGAAGCATGTTTCCAAAATCCACTCGGAGACGCAAGTAAAATAAGGCGCAGTTTGTTAATTCTAAACTGATTTATTATGGTTTGGAACTTGAAGAATGTGTGGATTGTTAAACGGTTTACTTACCAAATTAATCAGTTCCTCAATAAGAAGAGAGAATATGTTGTTGAAGAGCAACAAGCTCTACTAAATGCTTCAAAATGCTCTTTTGTAGCAAATCCCTTTCCTTCAGTAGCTGAGGTAGCTTCAAAATGATCCTAATTCTCCTGCATAGGTACTCATTTCAAGGTATACAGAACAGAAATAAATATTGCATGTTTACTATTTTTTTTCAATTTCTAATGATTCTTTAAGTGAATTTTGTAGCAACAACAACTTCAAGTGCTTGTGGAAAATTTGAGCACAACAGAAACATATTATAGAGCCACATTATATCAGGTGTGTGAAGCACAATGCAGTGCTACAACCAAGCATGTTTGAAATTGTCAATGTGTTAAACCAATTAAGATGTGGGGTAAATGAAAAGAGTAAGTGAAACTTCACTACCTGGATTGAAATGTCATCCAAATCCCGTCTCACAAATTCAAGCTGTCTGTATATCCAACAAAAAGGAAATTTGATGAATTTGCCAATCAGCTTGAAATTTTTGTACTAGATATTTTAGTCAGATACTTGATATCTTCAAAAGAAAGTCAACATAATCTTTCTAATAGAGCGTCAAAACCTATGGATTTTGGTTCTACCAGCAGAATGGGCTAAAAAGGCTTCCAGGTAAAATGATAACATAATTTTTCCATTGTAAATGCAGTTTCCAGATAATTAGAAATCAAATATTATTATTCATAATGATAAGCAAAAGAAAGCAATGATGAAACACTAACCATCATACATGACTTGCCCTCACCAAAAAACAAGAGTAAGGAAGGCAATGATTAAACTACTCTCGGATTTCCATGCCTCATGCAGGTAGAGAACTGTATACTTGGTTTTAGAAGTAATGGTTTACTCTATCGTAGAATATAAGTATGAAATAGAAGAACTAATGAGATGTGTGCATTTCAAGCTACTTCATGACTTGTTAGTGAAATATAATCAAGGTATAACTCACCAACACACCAAGAAACCTATTTCATGCATTAAGTTATAACTAACCAAGACACCTGTTTCATGCAATAAAATGCAAGCCATTTTCATCCCTTTGGATGCTCAAGTGATTTTAGCAATTTGTACACCTTGATTCATGCTTGCATACAGATAGTAAGGGTATTCCAGTGCAACTGATGAAACGTGCTTACAATAACAATCCAAGCAATTTACTTGTAAACAGTGTTGTCCCACTGAGAGCACAAGGTTGTATATAGAAATGTCTCCCACTAAAACATTGGTCATTACAAAAGTAACTGAGAGGCTTTCGAGAGATAGAAAGGACTAAAAGTTAATAAGGTTCATACAAATAATGCTTTTCCACTTTACCGAATGTTGAGGATGAAGAAGAAAACCAAGTAGCAAGGAAATATCAATTGTGGCAAAACGCTCGCCCCCAGCGCTCCCAGCGCCCCCGCCAGTCCGTCCCAGAACCAACACGGAGGAGGTAAATCACGGGAGCTAGTCTAGCCAGCCCGAACAGTGACTAGTGCATAAAGCAAGGAAATATCAAGCATATGCTAGTCCTGGAAAATTATCTGTTATATCTATTATTGAAAACCAAGTAGCAAGGAAATATTGCAATTTTTCAAGCTTGCTGGATTTTTTTCGCAAAAGTGCCATTAAATGCCCTTTTGCACACGTTCCACGATTTCGGCTCACAATCCACAACCTTAACTCTTAAATCCTAACCCTATTTCTCTCTCAAATTCTTTCCTCACTTCTCACACCGCTGTCGCCCTTGTCTTTATTGCTACTGCTCGTCGACGCTGCTGCTGTTCCGTTGACGCCACCGCCGCTGAGCTCCGCCGCCAACCCTCCACAACAAGCGAAAAACTTCAATTTTGATGTGGAGTGTTCTTGCTTGACTCTTTCGATTACCTTTCGTGCATGATTCAACATATACTTCATCAAATTTGGATCTTTTATCTTTATCCCTTTTGCTAATTCAAAACTTAATCGAAAATTGGAAATTCTGTGGAGTTTCTTGCTTGTTTTTCTATAATGACCTTGTGCATGATTGGATTTACCATCTTAATCGAGCAAGGAAAAAAAATAGTTGATGTTCATTTGGGAAATAGAGTAAATAGTCTGTTTAATTGATGAATCACATGAGTATTAGATGGTTAATAATAATGAGAATGTAAATATATCTTGGTTAGAAGAGGTTTTAGGATATATTCTGTGAAGTTACATTTCTTCTAGAAGAAACTTAATTGATCATATTTATTGCTTGATTACCTCTAATGCTTGATGATGTCTTTTCCTTCTTGTTTGTTCTTCGTCACACTCTAACTGTTTCTTTCGACTAATACTTTGTTAGAATGTATTAAATAATTCTAGATGATAAGTCAACGCACGATTAATAAATACTATGAGAAGACTTTAGCAGATTAATATCTCTTAATTGAGTTAATTAGGAAAGAATAATACCTTCTATGTCGTGGACTTTAATTATATACTATCTGAAAGGATGAAGAATAAATTATAGAACATTTGGCTCCACGCACAAAGAGAATTTTTGAGATATTTTGCACGTATACAAGCTCCGGCTAAAATAAAGATAGTTCACCTCATTCTTATGTGAGCCACCTCAAGGCATGGATTGCGGGTCATTCATCCCATTGGATTGCGGCTCATTCACCATGTATATGTGATTGTATATATGCATTCACATAATGTATTTCGTATGGGTGGATTACGGGTTGTTCACTCCGTGTATATATGATACATCTTGTCAGATGGATTGCAAGTCGTTCACCCAATCTATGTATGTATAGGTGCATACATACGATGTATTTCGTTAAGAGTGGATTGTAGGTCGTTCACTCTTATAGACGATGCATTTTGTTGAGGTGGGTTGCAGGTCGCTCACCTCGATATTTTCAATTATTCTTGATGAATATATTATATATCATACCTTCACCCAATAAATTATATTGAGCTGGCAATTTAAATATGATTATGTTAATGTGAATAGTTGGTAAATATGAAATTAAAGAGAATTGGAGAGACATAACGAACCATGGGAAAAGTATAAATGGTAGATTATGTTATTGCTCTCTTTTAGTGTCATTTGATGCACGTCTCTCTTTATTCCACTTTGCACTTTATGCTCACTCTCCTGTATTTTTAACCTTTAGATTCGCAAACTTGAGGCGATCTTCAAGGTTTGATAGATATAGTTGGACAATCGATCAGGGATGTTCAGCGTAGTGTTATGTAGACGGTTTCTACAAAGTAAATTCAGTTCATGTTGTACTCATGCATTTTATTTTGGTTGGTATTGCATTTTTACTTTGTTCGCGCAAGGTTAGTTTGTCTTTATATTGCAGACCATGGTACGGGGGCAATCTTCTACGGTTCGCAGATATGGCCGAAAACGTAGTCATGCCGTTGGTGAACTTGAGCGAGGTCAACCACACCCTCCTATACCGGAGATTATTCCGAGTCGACGAGTAGCTCAAGATTCAGAATATCCAACTGGTCAACACCCAACATAGCAGCATGATCAACACCCAATAGAGCAGCATAGCGAGTCGAGGAATTGATCGATAGAGAAC
>JBBUKS010509730.1:0-13563 GCA_038050645.1 Hedychium gardnerianum | reverse complement strand
GATTGTAGTTAGGAAAGACCCCCCAATTTTCTTCATGTGTTCTATATGGATGGTCAAATAGTGTTGGACAATTATCAATCATATGACCTGTTGCACCACAAATCTCACAATAGATATTATTAGAATTCACAACAGTAATTTAAACAAACCTTTGAATTAGAGCATTCAACTTTGCGCTCAAAGAATACATGTCCATCTAAAAGAAAATAGTTAAAATAGGATAGATATATGATGTGCATAGATTATATATATTTTTAGACACTTTATATTACATATCTACTTACATTTCATTGACATGATCTACATTATCACACTCCATTTTATTATGTTATCATGTTTTTTACTCCACATTGTTCAGAGATTTGTTTTTTCTTTATTTTCATTGACAGGATGCGTTCTGGAGCAAAACAAATCTTAAATGGAGAGCAGAGCAGAAATCAGAGGAGGAAGCAGAGTAGCCATGGCCAAGACACCTGGTCGTGCAGGCATGACCAAGGCACTGGCGGTGCCCCTAGGCATGGTCGTGCCTCAACAACAGGAAAAACCCTAGCCATGGTCTTGTGTCTCAGACACGGCCATGTGACACTTTTGACAAAACCCTAGCCACGACCGTGTGTATTAGACATGACTGTGTGTCATTCCTGGAAAAACCCTAGCCATGACCATGTGTCTCAAACACGGGCGTGTTTAGCCAGCAGAGCTTCCTCAACACTGGGTCGTGCCTCACAGGCACGACCATAACTCCAGACTAGCCAGCCTCAACATCAGGTCGTGCCTCTAACGGAAGGCCATGCGTCAGAAAAGCAGGGTTTGTGCCCCTGCCTATAAAAGCAGATTTTACCCCTTTCTCAAAGGGGGGTGGGGTGTTCTTCCCTTCTTGGGAAAACATAAGGTCCATCACCACTTCATTTCCAGAAATTTCACCGGAGATCCGAGGTGGCTTTCTCCGATCCATCCATCATCTGAATAAGGAGAGCACTCCCGAAGACCAAGGTGACAACCGGCTAAGTATTTCTTCCCTCTTCTCTCTAGATTAGGGCTAGAATATTTATTTTCTTGTCTTCATGCTTTCTCTCCATGTTTATGGAGTAGATTCCTTGCATTCTAGGGTTAGGAATTATCTATGATGTGATTGATGATATATGAACTATGGATATGCCAATTTCCTATTTCTATGAAATGTTACTTCTTATGCTATATGTGTTGTGTCTTGTACATGTTTGAAAAAATGTGTATGTGAATGATGCATGTAGATTTAGGGTGTTTGCTTCTATATTAAGGTTGCTACTAGACTGGATAATCGGGAGATCCTTAGTGACAAAGGATTCTCATTCAACCGAACATTTATGCCCTTAGTGACAAAGGGCATCGACACTTATTCCACTTTCTAGAGTTAAAAGATCTTGACATAGGAAATAACCCTTGTTACATAGGAGTAGTATGGAGAATTAGGAGATGAACATGTTATAGGGACATTATCTAACATTATAGTGAAACCGAAAACCTAGAATCGCTCCCTAAACCAACTTTCACAACTCACTTCCCTCTCTTTTGGACCTAGACCTCACAACTCTCTCACTTTCTCTTAAATTCTTTCTCACACTCTCTCTTTTAAGTTCACAAGCTCCCAACTCGATTAGTCTAGATATCTTTCTTCACGAAAGCACTAGTGCTTAATTAACAATCTTTGTGGATACGATAATCTTTTATATTACTGACGACGTTACCGTGCACGATACGTAACACTTATCAAGGCTAGCATTTGGATTTCTTCTAAGGAGAACTAAAAGCGAAAAATAGAAAGCGGAAATGCGTTGCAGTTGATGAGATCATTGTACCGGTAGGAAATGGATTCAAAATCAGAATGAGTCTTCATGTACTTTTTTTTTATTTATCTAAAAAATTTATTTGATTGAATTGATTATTTTAAAATTAATTAAATCGAAGATTTAAATATTTAGTATTATCTCACTTAGGAATGTCAACGCATAACTTATCAGTATATTGGCGCTAAGATTGACTATTGTTGTCTATCTCAAGACAATCAGAAGAGCAATAAGAGAAGTTCTCGTACCTCCACCTGAGAGAAACTAGGAGAGAACGATTAAAATCACGGCTAGGGAGTTCCCCGGCGTAGTCACTTTGATGCTTAAGTCAGTTGAGGTGGAATGAAGAATATAAATAGTAGCTAAGGATTTTAAAAGTGTATGTACGCATCCCTGTACCTGCAGGGGCAGATAATCTTTTATAAAGTTTAGGGATTAACTTCCACGTTCTCCATGCACCTTGCTATCTCCGCTAACGTTACTCCATTTACTCCTATTTACTAGGGGTAACTGGGTATGTTCCCACATTCTTCGCGGAGTAACGTCATCCTTTTCTGCGTCCCTTTTGGAGCAACGACCATCGATTTTCAATAAATGTGGGGGATATTATGATCATGATCGAGGTAACCGGGTACTGTTGATAGCTGGGAATTTCAAGAGCCGGGAGGCTATTAGTAGCCGAGAGTCCCTGGAGCTGAGAGGTTGTTGGTAGCTGGGAGTCCCAGGAACCGGGAGGTTGTTGGTAGCCGAGAGTCTCAGGAGCTGAGAGGTTGTTGGTAGTCGGAAGTCCCAAGAACCAAGAGGTTATTAGTAGACGGAAATCTCAGGAGCCAGGAGGCTATTGGTCCCTTTTGACTGACACCTCTGCTTCTATGTTTGCTTACGCGTCACGTGGAATCCCCTGATTATCTCCTGTATCACCTGTCTCCCCTTCAAGTCTAGTCGAAGGAGGCGTCAGTCCGACTAACTGGATAAATGTATTATCAACGTGTGGCCACGTGGTGTTCTTTTAGACTTAACCCGATATTTTGCATTAAATGTGGGATTTGATATCATTAACTATGGCCACTCCTATTTAAATGCCCATCACGCTCAATCTGTCTTAGTTTCCGGTCTTGGGTGCATCAGCATGCTGCCGAAATTGTGTCGTATTAATGTGATGTGACCATCTGCGAGGATAACGAACGGTCATTGGGATTGTGATGATTGCAGAGATTCTGGCATTATCTTCACGCCTGATCCAACGACTGAATATTCATTCTGCCCTTTTGATAGCAAACTTTTGACGGTCGAGATTAAGCGAGTGTAATATATATATGTCCTTCAACAGGAAGCCCTTATCTGCCTCATGTGATTTCTATTTTCGTGTTCATCGTCCGCCCTTGTTTCGTCTTCAATCGCTGTTGTCCTCTTCCGTTTTATTTTGTAAGTTTTTCGTCCATCCTTTTTTTCGACAGTTAATTTCTTGTTTCCCATAAAAAAATGACTGCTAGGCCTTCGTCTTCCTCCCCTTGGTATAGGTCGATAGAGTCAAGTTTCATAAATAGCTCTTTAGAGAAGTTAAGGATAACCTATAGTCTCCCGACTAACCATCTTCTGAGGCTGTCTAATGACAATGACTATCTCGATCGCCCTCCACTAGAATATCTTACTTTCTTTAGGAGTTAGTTAGCGAATAAGCTGTGATTCCTCATTCCTCCTTTTTTCGCAGAAATATCTCAATACTTTCGCATTCCCTTGTCCCAATTGAACCGAACTCTCTTCAAATTTTGATTGATGTTTTTATTCTTTTCTGGTTATATGGCGTTCTTTCTTCTCCCCGTGTCTTCCATTACTTCTCTACCCAAAGAAAATGGATGATGGGTATTTTTCTTTTCGGTCAAAATCAGGATTAACTTTTTGAAACACCTTCCTTCCCTCATAAGGGGTGAAAGCCTCAGTTCTTTTTTGTCAAACCCTCTGACCCTGTGTCTTAGCTAACTCGATGGCAATCCCAGATGCCTGAGTCACCCTCTTTGAGGAATCATCATTTGGAGCGGGGTTTTCTCTAAATTTCTAAAAAAAAATAAAGACTTGAGTTTTGATAGCATTTCGCTGCTTGAGAAGAGTTTGTTGTATCTATTCGGGCCGAGTCTCATCTTGACTTCTTTGCGCGCTTCCTTCGGTAAGATTTTGTATTCATCATATCTTTGGATTTTAACTGATTTTTTTTTCCGTGCAGCTACTACCATGTTGCAAGCGGCTCTGAATAAAGTGAGACTCCCGTCAACGAAGGAATTGGAGGCACGCAGGGTCGAGCTTGTCGACCCTAGGAACCAATTTGATCCAATCTAGGAATACCGACGCGTGACTAATTGGTGTGCTGACATTAAGGTTGACTATCATCATCCATCTCCAGGCAACTAGAAGAGCTTTAGGAGAAGTTCTCATACCTCCACCTGAGAGAAACTAGGAGGGAACGGTTAGAATTATGACTAGGAAGTTTCCCGGCGCAGTCACTCGACACTCAAATCAGTTGAGGTGGAATGGAGAAGATGAATAGTAACTAGAATTTTTAGAAGTGTGTGTGTCCTTGTGCTTGCGGGGGCAGACAGTCTTTTATAAAGTTTGGGGCTTAATCTCCACATTCTCCATGTACCCCGCTATTTCTGCCAACGTTACTCTATTTACTAGGGATAACTGACTATGTTCTCGCATTCTCTGTGAAGTAACGTCCTCCTTTTCTGTGTCTCTTTTGGAGCAACGGTCATCGATTTCCAAGAAATACGAGGGATATTATTATCATGACTCAAGTAATCGAGAACTATTCGTAGTCAAGAATCTTAAGAGTCGGGAGGTTATTGATAATTGAGAGTCTCAAAAATCAAAAACTATTGATAAACGAGAGTCTTAAGCGTTGAAAGATGGTTGATCCCGATCATTTTTATTTTTATATTAATTTTTGTGCTATATAATACCCCTAATTAGCTCCCTTATCAAGTATCAATTAAAAAAGAGCAAGATGTCTGATGCTACGGTGAATTGATAAATCAAATACTTATGATTAATTCCCAACCGTAGCATATCACAGATTAATTTCCTTTATATTGAAAAGATAATACTAAAATGCTGATAGCAAGCAACGCATCGTTCACATTTTTAAATTTATTTTAATAATCGATCAAAAATTTTCATAAAACCTTCAAGAATTAGATACGGCATTAAAAAAAAGAAAGGCATCTAGAAAATTCTCGATAAATGAGAAGGTTTCCTTCCCCTTCCTTATTTTTCCGTTCGAGTAAACAGCGGAAGATAACTTCGAATCTGTCGTAAGGGAAGAAGACTATTCAGTTCCACCCAAGTAAACAGACGGGAGGATGAAACCTGAGTCCCTTATCCACAAGCATTCGTACCAACCGCCATCCTCCTCTGCCATCTCTGTTGCTCGCTCCCAAAAGATTAATCCCACCCAAAAAATGTCAATTTCTTTGCGTGAGTCCTTCGTTCCGCACCTCCTTCTCCAGGCCACATTCCGCCGGAATTCCATCGCCCGTCGATGCAGAGGTTTTAGTGCCAGGATCTGCAGCTATCAGGCAACGGCGTCTGCTGAAGCCAAGGCGACCCAGCCGCAAACCCTAGACTCTAAGGAGTCTCACTACATGAAGCTCCTCAACCGCTCCTGCAAAGCCGGAAAGTTCAACGAGTGCCTCTATTTCCTGGAGTATATGGTGGGCAAAGGCTACAAGCTCGACGTCATCCTCTGCACCAAGCTAATCAAGGGGCTCTGCAGCTCGAGGAGCGTCGATAAGGCCGTGCGCGTGATGGACATCCTGGAATCTCACGGTGAGCCCGACGTCTTCGCTTATAACGCGCTCGTCAGCGGCTTCTGCAAGGCCGGACGCATCGAATCGGCTATCGAGGTCCTCGGTCGGATGAAGAGCCGGCGCTGTCCTCCGGACATCGTCACCTACAATATTCTCATCGGCTGCTTCTGCACCAGGGGGAAGCTCGACTTGGCCCTGGAGGCCTTGGATAGGCTTCTGGACGACAAATGCCAGCCGACTGTTGTCACCTTTACCATCTTGATCGAAGCGGCGCTGCTGCAGGGAGGGATTGGCGATGCCATGAAATTTTTGGACGAGATGATATCGCAGGGGCTTCAGCCGGATAACTACACTTACACCGCCATAATCCGAGGGCTGTGCAGAGAAGGAATGGTGGATGCGGCGTACGAGTTCCTCAAGAGCTTGCCTTCGAGAGGATGCGACCCGGATGTAATGTCCTACAACGTCTTGCTTCGTGGGTTGTTGAGTTACAAGAGATGGGAAGATGGAGAGAAGATTGTTGGCGAAATGCTTGAGACAGGTGTGAAGCCAAATACTGTTACCTATAGCCTTTTGATCAACTCTTTGTGTCATGAAGGTAAGCTAGACAGAGCAAAGCAGTTACTTGACGATATGATCAGCAGAGGACTGAAACCTGATTCTTATAGTTATGACCCATTGATCTCTGCTTATTGCAAAGATGGTAAATTGGATCAGGCAATAGAGTTCATGAACTTTATGATTTCTAATGGTTTCCTACCTGATATAGTGAACTACAACACCATCCTGTCAGCCCTTTGCAAGAGGGGAAACGTTGCTCATGCACTGGAGGTTCTTGACAAGCTCGCTGAATCAGGCTGTTCTCCAAACGTAAGCTCGTACAATGTGGTAATTGGAGGGCTTTGGAACAATGGAGACCGATCAAGAGCTCTCGGCATGGTGGAGGAAATGATCGACAAGGGAATCAACCCTGATGAAGTTACTTACAATCTCCTGATTTCGTGTTTGTGTAGAGACGGGATGGTAAATGAGGCCATTGGTTTGATGAGGGATATGGAGCACAGTGGACTCCAGCCAATTGTCATAACTTATAACACAGTTCTCCTTGGTTTGTGTAAGGTTCACAAGATTGATATGGCAATCAACGTTCTTGCAGAGATGGTAGACAAAGGATGTCATACCAATGAAACTACATACATTATTCTGATTGAGGGTATTGCTTATGCTAGGCATAGAGCTGCGGCAGAGGAATTAGCTAAGGATCTAGCTATGCGAAACGTTTTCTCTGAGGATTCATTGAAACGATTGAATCGAAATTTTCCCAAGCTTAATCTGTTCAGAGAGATTCCCAATTAAATGGTTAATGACATCTTTGCTTCCTCCGTTTCGTTTGTTTCCTTACATTGTAACTTCCATTTCGTCTTCCAAATGAACGAGCTAACCATTTCTTGCTAGTAATTCATCTTTTGCCACTGGATGGCAAGAAAGCAAAAAATCTTCCTCTGATGATTCGTCTTGGATGGCAAGAAAGCAAAAAATCTTCCTCTGATGCCAATGAAAAATATTTCCTCCCTGCACATAATAACTTATAGACTATATTTTGATTTTTCCTCCAAATGGAGTGCGCAACTACGAGATGTTGAGCTTCGTGGCCGTCCGCCACGAGCGCTTCCTGATTTACCCTAGCGGCAGATGGGAAACTTTCGTGGAGCTGAGCCGGTCGCCTCAGGTTCGGTGTTACTTGATTAATCATTTTTTTTTACAAATTATACTATGTTGAGCAAGTTAGAGGTGGTTTGCTCTGGTATGCTAATCTCTTAACTTGTTAACTTGTTGGATGATAACTGTGATCTTTCATTTATCATTTTATAATGTGCAAATAACTACTAATCTGTTAGACTGGTTGTCATATTGAATACTTCAAATTATATTTTAACATTCTTCAATAGATTATATTTTAAATTCAGGAAAAAATTTCTATTAATCATTTTCCTATTCACTCATCAAAACATGAAACATGGTCATCTTCTGAAGTTGCCCTCATCACTGTATTATAATGGCATCGTCACATGCATGCAATATTCCTTGTTATGCAATCAGTCTGTATATGCAGAATGCACTCACATTAGAGATTATGGGAGTTGCATAGCACAAATGTAGTCTGCATAATATATGTGATTATACTACCATATATCTGTTTAATCTTCAATTGGCTCACTTACATATAGGCAACCATGTATATCTTTACTCTTCAATTAGTTCACCTTTAGCCAACTAGTTGAGTTCAAGTGAAATTATTACTTGCAAGAACAGACTACGATAGTGAAATGGGATAAACATAAATTAGTCAATTTGGTTGTGGTGCAAATATGGAATATTGAGAAACTGAGGAGATTGCTAAAGAATTTAGCATAATATATTCCCTCGTAAATTTTTGACCCTTTTTTTTGGAATGGGCAATCATGTTTACCGGTTAGCATTTAGAGGTTTCAACATAATTTGTTCTTTATCATTGATTAGGTGGGAATTGTAAATCATTTTTTCTGACTGATTTTCTAAATTTTCTTTGACTTCTTTGTAGCTATTTGATATTTTTTTATTTTTTTTTATGAATACAAGTAATTCTGTAACAATTTGCTTAGGTTGGAGAATGGGACCTGTAAAAAATGTTTAAGCTAGATAAATAGTTGTTCTCTCATCCAAGTCTATAAACTTCTTTCATTTACTCAGCTCTATATATGGGACTAGGTTAGAGTGCCACAATCTCCAGCTAAAGCTTGGGTCCCCATCAAGATCCATAGTTCAGCTCATAACCCATATTCATTTCTAATTGGCAAATTCGAGAAAAAAGATGACTCCATTATCACACAAACAACCTTTTTTGAACATTATATGCTGATGATTAGGTGCACTTCGATATCATTTGGAAATGCTTTTTGGATGAGAGTTTGAGCCATTAATTTTGTTAGGTTTGATAATTGACCCACAATGCTTAAGTTCAATTTAATGACTTAAGTTTGTAGCTATGTTTATTAGTCTAACAACTTTCCATGTAGAAAAAAACAAGGTGCAACAAATTTCAAATAATCTAATAAGATAGTGGGTTGTATGATAACTGTCGACATATGGTTTCCAATTCTTGTTTTTACATATATTTGTGTTGTTTATTTCATTCAATATAGTTCTCTTCACAAGACTTATTTCGAAGAAATGCCTACTTTATTAGAGTCCCTCCAAAATAAAGGATTGCTTTTCTAGAGTCTACATATGGTCATTAAGAGGAATGGCATATCAAAACTAGGATGGGAGTCTAGTCTTTCAGTAAGTTCACACTCTTCATCCAGATGCCAATTGTTAGATAGAAGACCTGAAGGAAATTGTTTCAACAATGTCAAAGATTTGCATTATTGTTATTGTTGTCATTTTTTAGCGTCGTGTATGTTGTTATCAACTAACTGAACTTGCTAACGAAGCACACTTTTCTGAGTTCAGGAAGGATACAGCTGAAAAGGACCCAGGGATTGAAGTGTTATGGCTGTCATTAATGAATACATCAAAGTTCATAATGAATTGTCCTTGGCTGACTAAAGTGCTCGATATTCACCAAAACCATTTACGAGTGTGGACGTAAGATTTGTGAAGCTGCAGTTCAAGGGATATCAGTAAACATTTGGATTTTGGATCTGCAAAATCAGTCCTAACTTAAGATGACAAAATATGTCCCCTCATCTGGAATTATTTGTAAGTCTAATGTGTTCTTGACTAAGAATGACAAGGAAGAGAAAGGATAAATTATTTGAGAATCAAGATAATTTCGTTTGTTTATTTAATACAAAATTAGGAAGAAAAGCTTTAAAAAAAAACTTTTTATTCATTAGTATTTGATGTATTTTAGCTTACACATTATAATACTGTGGCTCGGCTGTCCATGCCGACGCCGTGTAGAGCGCTGTCCCCTTCCACCCCAGTTTCACCGTTCCATCGCCATGGAGGATGGTGTACCCCGGCGGCGACGAAGAAGGGAACAGGTTCAGTATCAGCTGCGCCTGCGCCAGCGCGTTTCTGCTCATCGCCACCTGCGCGAACCCCTGCCGCGCCATCTCGCCCAGCCAGCTTCCAAACTTCTGCTCTCCGCTCCTCGCCGGGCCTCCCACCGCCACCATGTTGTCGATCTCCCGGCCCAGGATCCCCTGCTCCACCCTGTGCCTCTCCGCATTGTCAGACACCGGCAGCGACTCCCCCAGTGCGTCGAACATCACCGAGTAGTAGTGGAGCGCCCCCATGAAGCGGCCCAGGAAGGGTCCCACGCGCGCTGCCGCCGCTTCCTGCTCCACCACCGTCACCACCCGCGGCCGCAGCAACTCCACAAGCCGCATCGTCTGGTGGTCGGACCCCGCGGCGTCGTACAGCGCGTGCTGCAGCCAGTGCACCGCCACCACCTCCCCCTCCTCCTCCCCCTGCTTCCGCCGCGCGACGATCGCAGACGGGTGCACGTCCGCTGGCCGCTCTGCCACCGGCTCGAACTCGAAAGGCACCCGGAGTCGCCTCGCGAAGTTGGTGAGCCGCTTTCCGACCTCCTCCGCCGACGGACCGAACCCGGTCATCCGCACGTGCGGAGGGCCGTCGGGCCTGGTGGCCAGAATGTGGAACAGCGCCGGCCACTGAAGGCCGTGCATGATGTCCAGGTCGACGATGTGCACTCTATCTGCTCGGTGAATTGCCTCTAAGATGGCCTGGTTGGCCGTGAAGTAGGCGAACTTGACGAAAGGCGACGTATTGCTGAAGGTCTCGAAGCAAGAAAGAATGGCCTTGTGGGGGATCATCATCAGCGGAGAGCAGATGCCCGTCCACGAGTTCATCACTCTGGAAGCCATGGCCTTGACGAAGTAAGCCACCACGCGCTCGGCGCAGGAAGCAGAGTAAGGAGAGGCGAGCTGGGTCAGCTCGTGCAGCATCCTATTAGCCTCGGCCAAGTCGTCGGCGGAAATCGCCACCGCGCAGTCCAAGAGAAGCGTGATCATGCTCAGCCCGTGCTCGTCCCGGGCGTCGTGGAAGCCATCGCTTTCGAGGTCGATGAACTCGGACGTGTCGGAGACGGTGGTGCAGCAGCCCTCGAGCAGGTGGTGGGCGAAGGGGGCGGAGGGCGGTGCTGAGAAGGTAATGGGTTGGGCGAGCCAGTTCTCGCCGTGGTGGAGCAAGCCGAGGGCGGCGTCGTGGACCTGCACAACGTCTTCTCTCATTCTGCGATCGATAGCATGCATGAGAGTAGAACTGAGTAACAGAGCATATATGTAGCCACCTCCATGTACAGTTTGCCGATTTGGTGGGTCTCTGTCTTGAATTAGTTAAATTGGTTCGGCCGGCGATGGAAAAGAACAGAGTTCCAGGTCAGGTTGGTAGTGATGGCTTGGACCAACGTATGTTTGTTTAAGTGCCTGCATGGGGCAAATGATGCAAGGGTTGAATGTAATAGAGATTTTTCGTCCAAATAATAAAATACTTGTAATTGAATCATATTGTGAGTGGTTCATGCAAATAAAAAAACCACCGGGCTGGCCTGTTCCATCTTCCGGTCAGGTTTAAAAACATTAAATCTAAGAGGGCAAACAAGGGTAATTTTGAAAGCACCAATAAAGTTGAAGTGGAAAATGGATTGAAGGCGACAGCAAGGACCAAGTCAATATCGGGGGCTGTTAACACTGAATCACCTCCGTTTGGAAGTAACAAGATGATTTCTCTAGATTTTTTATATCGTCTACCACATCATAATCCAATTAATCTCACATTATATCATATAAATTCCTCTTTGCACAATTTTTTTTATTGTCATTGCACTTCCAGCACACTACCAACTCCCTGCAACAATGGTAGCAGCCTCCTTACTCATGAAGGCGCAAAACTTCGCCATGGATTATTCCAGGAAATAAATGATCATTTTTAAAAATATTTCTAAGCAAATAAAGGAAGACACAATGAATTAATTGAAGGCATCCAACGATAGGACAATCCCTATATAATAACAAAAAAAAATTAAGCATTGGCCTGTCTTCGTCAAGCTACTACGAATTTGTCTACTCGAATTATTTATTGATAATCATTTATGCAAATCTAGCCGAAACGAAGTCAACTATGACCTACAAATCGACATCGAAGGTTTTCCCATATAATTAATTAGAAGAACGCATTTTATATTGCCACACTGATCTATCGGCTTCGAATAATTACCATCAATTTCTTTAGATTTGATATCCAAGTTGCATAACTTGCACAATAGGATCTTATTATCTTAATAATAATAATAATAATAAACAACAAGACAATGCTTACCGTGATTGTATTGGTTATAGTAACAGCCACTCTTTTTGACTCTGTCAATTAATTATCAACTCCAAGACTGGGACAGTATCATCTCCTTTAGTAATGAACGTAAGGGGAAAGGTGTCATATGTTAGAATTCATTATTTGATGGGTATTTGAATCATTATTTCCAACCTAAGCAAACAGTATGTAACAAAAGTTCTTAAAATTTACAGCATGTACAGTAACGAATTCATCAGTTATTTCGACATATAAACTGAAAAATGCAGAATAATACCTGGTAGAAACATACAAGAAAGAACTTGAAGAAGAGAAATGAACTGGTGCTCATGAGATGACAAAAACTCTAAGCTCCCCTCTATCTCCTCGAGTGATGCGAGTATCTCTATCAACATAAGTGACTTCGAACTCACCACTCCCTGTATTGGAAGGAGGTCTCAGTGAATCTGGAAGACGAGGAATTTCCAGCGGCGGAAGCTGCGAGTAGCTCCCTGTGGGCTTTATAGTAGTGTTGACAAATGTTATCTTTAAGTTAGAAGTCCCTGCAGAGAGATGGAAGTTCTTCATTAAAGTCGATTCAACAACAAATCTAGACAGGACGGGATGGATTAACCTGGCTACATTTTTTGTTGCGCTCAATTCCAATGTTTTCTAAGACCAGACAGGACAGGATGGGTAACCCATTAAACGGGAAACCGGAGGTCAATCTAGTTTGATTGAAATAATAAAACCATGATTTAACCGGTTCAACAAAAAAAAGCAACATCATTCAATCCCCATCCTGGGCATGAAAATGCTGGTTGATTGAAAAAAAAATGGGAGAACCTGTGTGCCAAATTGGAAATAATATAGCGGCGTATTTGTCTATACAAGGAGAAATATAAGAGTCCATCTACCCTTTGATGCACTTCGAAATTAGAAAATTTCACAAAATGACATTTTTAGAATTAAACCTTCTAATGAGAAGGTAGACCATGATTCAAGTATATGCTTACCAATAATTTCAAGTTTGTGAGCTAAAGTAGCTGTAGCCTCAATCTGCGGAATCGGCCATGGTGTGCCAAACTGAAGCTCCACTATGTTGTCAAAGTCCTTATTAAATATATCAATCCGTTGGAAAACCTGTATGGGAATTTACCTGATTTGTGATTATTGCTTCCCACACAAATTATGCATTCATATCATCCATATGAAAAGCTTTTCTTTGTAACAAACCTGTCCAAGAGTTAATGGAATTAGTCTGCCTGTTGGAGGTCCAGGACGGCTTCCACCAAGCGTGCGAGAAGAGAAAGCACTGCTAAAGATTAATTTCCATCTTCCTTGAAGTTTTTCTAGGTCTCTTGTTAAATCAACTGTTCCTCCTATAGACTCGAGCTCTTTGGCAGCAGCTTCTGCTCTTCTCAGATCTTCTTCACTAGCTGCAAGGCCTCTATTCAACCCTGAAACTGCACTCTGCATTGAATTATGCATAAGAAAGCTATAAGAAAAACAGAGGATCATAAGTTTAACATGCTTTTTTTTAGAATGTTCATGTACCAAAACAACTCCGCCCATGACGAACTAGTCATGGCCGGTCCCAAGCCCGGATAAAGGAGGAGGGTTGCGTTAGGTTGCCA
>JBBUKS010509702.1:0-13567 GCA_038050645.1 Hedychium gardnerianum | reverse complement strand
AAGATGGTATCTTTCAGCTTCTGAATCTTGAGTTGATTGTCGAAGAAGTCCTTGGCGTCGGCAATGAGGAAGCGAGCGGAACGTATGCGTCCCTTGACACCACGCTCGAACCCCCGGACCGAATCCTCGTCGATCCGCGCGGCAGGATCGAGAAGGGGGCGGTGGGCGGCAAGGAGGAGGGTGAGGTTTCGAGCTAACTCCGCAAAGACCCGCGCCTGCTTCGAGCTCTCTAGCTTGAGACGGCGCGCGTACGAGGCGTAGGCGGCGGCGACCGCCGCGTGGTCACCGACTTGCTTCCGAATCAGTTCCGCCCGAGCACGCAAGGGGTCCAGCCCGAGGGCAAGGACCGATCTACGCACGAAACGGAGGCCAGATAACTGCAGATCTGAGCTCTTAGACGATGACGATGACGACGACGACGAATCCTCCTCCTCCGTACCGGCCACCATCGGCGCCGTGGAAGGTAGAAGGATAAACAAAGCCGCAGCGAAGATGCCGATGGCAAGGAGGAAGAAGCGACGGGAGGCAGCATTGGGCTTGGATTTCCAATTGGAGATCGCCATTTTGGGAGAGAAGCCAAACCAGAAAGAGACTTAAGAGCAGGAGAGAGAGAGAGAGAGAACAGAGAGAAGTGAAGCGGAAACATTGCTTTTTATTTTTTATTATCTTAATTCATTCATTAATTACTAATATAATGATTACTGTGTTTAATCGAGCATTAATATTCCTATTAATCATAGATTAACGTAATACGATAGAAGAGAGCATTGGGAATTGGGGCATGTCGGGTAGCGTTCCACTCCGGTGGGGCCAGATCGGTTAGGATGAACGGAAGGTGGATGACAGTTGTGACCGTACACATGCTCCGCGGCCTAATCGCTGACGTGGACGTGTCGGTGGAGCGGATCGGACCGCACAGATATCGTATGCCAGTGGACCGGGTCAGAGCCACGTAGAAAACATTCGGGTTTGTCGCCATTACGAATTTAAGAATAATTTGCAGTTTGACCATTATTATTATGACTTATTAAATTCTGGCACAGAAAAAAGATTGCGACCGGTGGCGGGCTAAGGATGGCCCGGCCCGGCCCGTTTAAAGCTGTATCAGGCCTTGAGCCACTAACACCCTCCATCGTGTGGTTACCAGGAATAGTAATTCGGGAGGCTGCTCTCGAAGTATTCGAAAGAGGCGAGAGCGGCGATGAGTAGCGGCGGCGTAGAGAAGGGCAGTGGAGGCGGTGGGTCGGTCAAGACTCCGGCGGACTTCCTCAAGTCGATCCGAGGCCGCCCCGTCGTCGTGAAGCTCAACTCGGGGGTTGACTACAGAGGTCGCTCTTCCCCCCTACTTTTTTTTCTCTTTCAGTAAAGTTTTTACCTTTTTTTCTACTTAGGGCTTCGCCCTTTACTTTCACTGAGATCTTCTCTTTCCATCGTGAATGCATGCGTTTTGGTCTTGTTTGTTCGTTTTAGAAGCTATATCAGTCGTGAATTCGTAGGGTTCGTGCCATAACCTAACCGAAGAATTTGTGGCGAGTCCCTATATCGATTAACTGAGCTGATTGACTCTTATTGTTATTCGATATCCATAATTTAGGTGAAATTATGGAGGTGTGCGGTGTACATCATCTACATGAGCAGCCTCTGGGGTTTTGACCTTAGACTGCATCATAGTTTTTGGAGATTCACATCATTAGCAACGTCCACTGAATAGGGAACCACATTAGATTACGAAGTAGAGAAAATAAAGATAGCAGTTACTGTTACTTGGATCTCAGCATCTTCAAAACTTCTTTTTGAAACTATGAATTGTTCTTGTGCCTTAGGTGGTTTCAAATTGCTGAGAGTAGTTATGCGGTGTAAGTTTGGTATTGAAGGCTTATCCTATTTTTCTTGAAATCTGTTTGGCAATTTTTTCTGATCATGGAGTATTCAAAGAGATGCTGCATATTTTAGCTAGCCTCCTAATATTTTTTTTATTTCGCAATTTGATTTATGTTGTGTTAGCTAACTTTGGAAAAGTCATTTATAAAGGATATTTGAGTGCTGTAGATGATGTTGTCACACATGTTGTAGTTGAAAGTTTGTGCCATTGTAGAGATAAATGAGCACATCCTCTATGAAGCGATGGTCTATGCATGGTGTGTGCTTCTTCTCTGAAAATGATTTGTTATTTGTCCCGAATCTGCCTTTGCACCCATGAGTGTTTGTGTCTAAGTCCTCACTTATTTCCACACAAGAAAATAATAATAATAATAATCTGAGCAAGTTAAAAGCAGATACACTATAAATATCATCTCTTTCATGATCAAACCAAAATGGAAAACATTAGTCAATAATTTGAAAAGTCCTTGCTGGAGGCTTGAACTAGAGAAAGTATCTAAGCCGAAATATGGGGACAGAATCCCCCATGAAAGCATATTATCCACTTGAACTTCAAATACCATAAAATATATTATTATATAAAGATATTGGTCTAACCTTAAATAACTGAATAATACCTCAATGCTAATTCTACTTCTAAAATGTTTCCAAACAAATGAGCCTTTTTAAATGCAGTAAATGCTACTAGGTACTAAGAGGTTTTAGGGCCTCTGTTCAATGTGCAGTTGTCCAGGCGATGGCACTTACATTGGTGAAGGCACACACATCCAAATATCAGACTGTATGCATCCATTTACAATACATAATCACATGCCATGCTTTATGCCCTATAACACAAGAAATAACTCCAATGCTGCATTACAATTATATATTGTAAGTAAAGTAATATAAAAACAATTTGATCATATAATAGGGCTTGTAATATTAGAATACCTCCACAAAATATGATATGATATTTTTGCTCAAAAGGATCAATATTACAACAATTAGCTAGGAGGATACTAGATATTTAAATCATCTAGCGAATGAAAAATTTCTTTTTTACCAATCAAAAGCTTGGAGTTCTTTGTCTTTCCAACTTTTTTTGTTTCTCTTATTTTGTCTTGTGTTGATCATCGAAGAAACATCTGCATATGAATATTGAATAGATCATACACACTAACTAATATACATATAATTAATATTTTAAATTGTTTATCAGTTACGAAACAAATATTTACGTCAATAGGTACAAGTTTGAAGTTGGTAAATAGGATAATTTAGTGTTTAAGTCATTTTTGTTCAATCTATACCATTTAAAATCAGCCAAATCTCTTTTTTACTGCTAGGTTGTATATACACCCTATTGCCTCCTTCCAAATTCACATAGCTAGCTGGTTTGTAAAACCATTTTGCCTGTAAGGGGAGACTTGTATCCAATATCCTATGCAGTCTCTTAAATTCACCTAGGTTGTTGGTTTTTAAAACTATGCTAGATATTAATATAGTTTTCGTATAAAATTAAATGAGTGCTAAAAATTCGTGTAGGAAACCCCAAAGTTGATGATAATGGTCTTTTGAATGTGGTTTAGGGTACCTTCAGATTTACTTGTCCCTAAAGAGACAATGTCTTAAAATCTAACTATTCTTTTCATTAGCCTATGTAGCCTTAGCCATAGCATACAACTTCATAGTTTTGCCTGAACATTTGGAGTACGCCACTAAATTGGACAATGGAGACAATAGTCAAAATGTTGTGGCTCTAAGCTTAGTTTTCCAACAGTTTACTTTTCATAACTTAGGTTGTTGTTATAGTTGTCAAATGCGGTTTATGTTCCTAATTAAGGAACATCTCTGTCAGTTTTCCTAAAGAAAAGGTTCTACATCTCTGTCAGTTTGAAAGGTTCCACTTGTATAAAGAAATGTGGTTTATGTTCCTAATTAAGGAGCATGAAAATTATTATATAGTGCTGACTATAACTTATGTCTTATAATCTTCATGAAGTACCTGGGTTGTAGGTATTCTTGCCTGTCTGGATGGATATATGAACATTGCAATGGAACAAACAGAGGAGTATGTGAACGGTCAGCTGAAAAATAAGTATGGCGATGCATTCATCAGGGGAAACAACGGTACATCCGACTGATCTGAACCTGCCTTTACTCTTTCCTTTTGCCGGTATGCATTGTCTGACCTTGATCACGCGCTTATTGCAGTTCTATACATAAGCACTTCAAAAAGGACAGTTGCTGAAAGTGGTTGACTGCTCTCCACAGTCTAACTTGTGTGCTCATCTAGATTGTTTTCAGATTCGATAGAAGTTATTTTGTAAACTTCGACTTTTGGTTATCTTGGTGTTATCTGGTACTGCCTCTTTTTTGATGGACATATAGCCACTGTTTAAGGGTTGAACCGGCAAGCCCGTCGTCAACCTTGACTAAAGTTGCAGTTTATTATTATACGCCTTAAACGCAACGCAGCACCTCTTTCGTCCGTTGCTGGCGCTGCGGGTGCGTCCTTCGAGATTCGATCGCGATGCGTTCCTTGCCGAATCTTTTTGACGCAATCGCCATCGATCACGGCACCCGCACCGGTGCCCCTCCCCTACACGCGGCCTGCTTAATGAATCGCACAATTACCGCTGCCACTAGTAATAATAATAAGGGAAGGCGCAAGAAAGCGGAGATAAGATGCCTGTCAGGAGCCGTTCAACGCTGCTAGCCTGCTACTCCGGGTGGCCGCAGTAGTGGACTGGCGAGCCCCACTGTCCGGCACCGGCGGTGCACCGCAAACGTCGCACGGTCCCACGGCGCAGTCATTATGACGCTATTGCTCGTCGCCTTTCCGGGTCACGCTATTCCCATGCGACGGTAAAGTGAGCCTGTTCAAAGCGAGAGAGAGAGAGAAGAGGTGAAGAAGCCACACAAAAATTAGAAAAAAAAAACCGACCGAGAAATAGAAAAAGCCGATTAAACCGGCCCGTTAAAGAAGACGACAACGTGTCGGTGTCGTTTTGGCTTACCTGTCCGACGTGGCCACCTCGCCCTCGCCTTTCGAACGTTATAAAGGGATCAGGCCCGTTCTTGCTTCACGCCATTTCGTGCGCTGTGCTTGCTGGAGAGCGAAGACATCGGCGTGGTGGTGGAGAGGTTTTGGATCTGGATCGTGCAGCGATGGCCGCGCAAGCCGTGGGTTTCTCGTCCGGATCAGGCGACCGGTGAGTCTGTCTGTCTGTCTCGGTGGAGCGGTTCATGTGGGCTGGAATTCAATCTCGTGTTTCTCTTTGTTGGTGTTTTTAGAGGAATGGATGGAGTCCAGATGTTGCAGCAGGAGCCTCTGCGAGTTAGCAGCGATCTTTGCATCGGTGAGTGAATGTTCGTCCTCTGCTTCGAATTGTTCTCGAGTCGAGGTTGCGATTGGCTGAGATTGTGGTTCGTGGGCGATGCAGGAAAGCAGCAGCAGCAGCAGCAGCCCCAAATACGAATCAACCCTAGTGTGTTTAGTGAGCGGAAGAGAGAGCTGACTTGCAATGTCTCCGCTCCGGCGAAGCGGGCTCGGGCGGAGTTCGTCACTTTGAATGGTTACAACCAGATGGTGGCATCGCCTCGTTTTCCCTATTTGGATCAGGCTGCTGTGCCGGTGAAGCTTGCTGGAACGAATCTCGGGTTTCTTCCGCAGAATCGACTGCCGCAGTCCGGTGCGACTTCGACCAGTGGCCGGCATGACTCGCCGTTGCAGCCCGTATTGTCTTCTTCCGGCGATCTCGTTTCTCTTATCTGCCAGCAAAATCTTGAAATCGACGCCTTCATCTGTCTACAGGTATCTCGATCTCTCCTTATTCTATTGATCTTTCAGAGTTTTTTTTGTATTGTATTAATGATTAATTTTGATCGATCGCAGAACGAGAGGATGCTGAATGAATTCAAGGAGATGCGAAGCCGGCATTGCCGGGCGGTTCTCTCCTTGCTAGGGAAGCAAATGGCGAAGCGTTTGATGGAGAAGGAAGCCGAGTTACAGAGTATCACCCGACGGAACGCGGAGTTGGAAGAGAAAGTGTGGCGGATGAGCGAGGAGAACAAGATCTGGTTCCACATGGCCAAGAACAACGAGGCCGTCGCAAGCAACCTTCAATCGAGCCTTGAACAAGCCCTGCTCCGGGGTGTCAGCCACAGGGACGCCGTTGAGGTCGCCGCCAACGCGGTCCCGGACGCCGACGACGCGGAATCCTGCTGCGAAGCGGAGAACTCCGTGGCGGCCGCTCAGAGGGTGACAGCGTGCAGGACGTGCGGTGAGAAGGACGTCTCCGTTCTGCTGCTTCCCTGCCGGCACCTGTGCCTATGCGAGGACTGCGATGCCGTCGCCGGCGGGTGTCCGGTCTGCGGCGCCACCAAGAAGACTTCCTTCCGTGTGCTGCTGTGCTGATAGACCGCCGGTTGCGGTTGCATTGTCGGTTTCACGGTTTGGTTCCCTTTCGGCGGTTCACTTGCCGGTCAAAGCGAGTGGTAACGAGTCTCCTTTCTTAATTGCATGCTTTGGAAACTTAACTAATGCTGGTTTAATTGGAAAATTCTTTCACTTGTTTATTATAATATATTTTTTTGGTATATAAATGTTTAAATTGTATTTTCATTTATTTTCGTCTATTTTTAAATGCATAGGGCGTTATTTGAGTAATTAAAAAGTACAGAGCGTGTTCCTTTATTTCTCGTGTTCCAGGTAGAAGCTTGTTGCTTTCGTTTATGGCGTGGCCCAGGTGCCCACCAAAAAGTTCATGCAAAAAGCTCTCTGAAAATCTTGCTGAATAATGACCTTTCCTGTGAACCACCTCACCCAGTTTTCAGGGAGTCACACCCATTTCGAGCCTCTGCAACTGGTAAAGGAAGTCTTTGCCTGCCTTGAGACCTGAGGAACCACCTTTATACTTTGTTTTACTCCACAAAAGCAGAGAAAGGCAAAGATTTCAGAAAAAAAAATTCTTTCATAACTTTATGTTTATAATTCATAATCAAGCTGTTTTATCTAAAATTGGATTGGAGGGAACTGGGAAGGGAAGAATAAAGAAAAGTGTGTGTGTGAGAGAGAGAGGGGCCAACTCGTGAGGCCCAACTTTTGTTTTTGGCACCTTCGACTTATCTCCTCCTGTTCCACTGCACAGCGCGCATCAGGCCAGGACGACAAATCTCGGAACCTTAAAAAGATGCTCTCCAGTTTCTTTCCTTTCCTTTCCTTTTTCTTTTCTTCGTATATGTTTTTTCTTGGAACCAGAGAATTAATGGCCGGTCGCAGTGAAACTGGAAGTGGCATTGAACTTGAAAGAGCGAGCAGATGGCGAAGACTGATGCGACTGTGCACGCGACTGTTGGTGCGCTGCGTCTCCCAATGCTCTGAAAGATGAAGAATTTTGAGGCACTTCATTATCAGATTAAACCAGTCTCAACTGCCAGAGGCTTCATCAACGCATCCCATCCCTGCAACATTAATTATTGTCCTCTCCACTGAATCCATTTAACTTAATTTGTCCACCACCTCCCTGTCTGTGGTCCTAAGGACGTGGTGGTTGCCCGAGACTTGTCCTCTCGCTGGCAAGATCTCTTCGTGCTCGAGGTGAAGCCAAACCTCACTGTTTCTCCACCCATCCACCGGGTTTGTTTCGTAGCTTTTGGTGGAGGGATTCCTTTTCCTTTCCTTTTTTCCTTTTCCTTTCACCCTCATTAATTTTGCAACCTCGGGTGGGACTCAAAGCACTGCACATCTCTCGTAACTTATCTGGCTGGTTTCCGGACTGACAGGTGAAAGCAATGTGATGGGGGGCAGTAGTGTAGTGCCCTGGGAAAGCCATGCCCCTCAGCTTGTTTGTGGTGCGTCTCGATCGAGGGGCTAAATGCCTAAATGGCATCGGTTTTCCTCTTCCGTTCAGCGGCATGGAGCTTTTCGTACGTAGTAAAAAGAAGATGAGATGAGATGAAATGAAATGAGAAAGGAAATTGGTGCGCTCGAATCATGATGTGCCCACTCGCATTGAGAGGATGAGCACTAGGGGAACAATGTGGTAATGCCGTCTGGGACAGGCAGTGTAAATGAATTAAATATTTATGAATACATTTAATATTACAAGAGTTTACTTATATATTATATTCATTTGATACTTTAGATATCAATTAAATAAATAAATATAAATAAATAATTAAATAAATTAAATAAATAAATATGAATATGTATACGAGTTATTCATTTCTTAATTATTTGATATTTGATTATAAATTAATTTTATAATTTATTTTTTTAATATAATTTTAAGATGAATTATTAAAATGAGTATAATTATTATTTTTCTATAAAAAATGAATGAATAACGGTAAAGAGAGATGACGAAGCATTTATGAACGATTCTTATAAATATGATAAATAAATAAATTTATATTATTCAATTAAATAAATTTAAAAATATAAAAAATTTAAATAATCAAAATAAATTTGAATTAGAACATCTAAAATAATTAAGTTTAAATTTAAATAATCATTTTAATTATTTGGTTCATTTTTAAGTTTAACTTGATTTAACTCGAATATATTATCTACCAATGAGTAAAAATTCGATAAAATTGAATTAATCGAATCAAATTGATCAAACTTTGAAATTTGGTTCGATTAATTTAGTTTTCAATTTTTTTAAAAAAAAATCGGTTCGATTTTTGATTAATTCGATTTGATTTTAAATTTCATAATTTAATTAAATCGAATAAACTGAATAATAATATTAATTTAATTATATTTTTTTATTTAAAAATATAATTAATTAAATAAAATTTAATTTCTTTTATTTAAATTTTTAGTTAATTCGCTAAATTAATCAATATTTAATTGATCAGATCGATTCAATTTTTATAAAAAAAATCGATTGATTTGATTAATTAAAAAAACTTATTTATTTAATTTTTAATTTATTCGATCATTACGATTTTGATAAGAAGTAAATTTATTTATTTATTTATTTATTTATATTTATATTTATATTTATATTGTTTGTGGTACAATGTGGATAAGTAGATGCAAAGAAATGGATAAGGTCATTACCAGTACCTACCTCCCTCAGATTTTATATTTACTCGTCTAAAGCGTGTTTAAGTCAACATATGGACCAATAATAATGCGAGTAGTTCGCGGCTGACGAAATTGGACAAGTGGCTCGAATAATATTGTTTTTGAATCCTTCCAATAAAAAGGCCACAATTTTAGTTTACCCCAGTTTTTTTTTTCAATTTGGTCGATAGGTCCCTTAGCATTTCAAAATTTTCAAACTACTCGAGACCATTCGAGCCCTTGTTCTTTGAAATTTCGAGGGTAACTTTGAAAAGGATAATTGAGGGCCATTTTGAAATAAGAAGCAAATTTCAGGGTTTTTTTAGATCCTAGTCCGACGATGCGGTCGTGCGGACTTTTTATTACGGGCGCAAATGAACGGTTGGATGGGCGGATTTAGAGCTCGGCGTAGGAAAACGCGTAGGATATTGACGTGCGTTTTCTTCGCCCATTGTAATGGCGTTGTAGCCTTTATTTCCTCTGGCGTGCTCCACTTCCATCGTTGGTTCGCCTCTCCATCGCGTCTCGTCGACCGCCGCCGGGCCACCGCCTCCGCCCTCCGTTTCTTCTCCGCCCGCCCATTATCATTGTCATCATCTTCTTCTTCTTTGGGTGGCAAAGCATCAGATCTTTCGAACTGGAGCCTGCTGCTTTGATTAGCTTTGATCGGTCCAGCCATTGTTGGATTATGGCTCGGGATCGGTCATCTTTTCCGATCGAAGAGCAGGTGATAACTGGAATGAGGATTGCACTCTTCTGGCTTCAATTTTTTCTTTTAACTCTTAAATAGTTCAATTTCTATTTGAATATAGTGTCTTGACTCGAGAACAACTTTGATTTTGACTAATTGGAAAAATAGGAATTTTCAGTTGTTCGAATCGCTTCGGATTTTTTTGATTTGCACTGTTGAACTAGTGAATTTTTGTGCGCATCTGCAGGTGTTTAATCTGGAGTTATACTGTTTTCTATCCTTCTTGGAATGAAATATTTGGCCTCAAATCACAGTTTTTCTGAAAAAACGCGATCGTCTTTTCTAGTCATTCATTTTATGATCAAGCGAACACTTTATGCTTTTTGGTTGCCCATCCGGTTTTAGCGAACCTTGAATCCTTGAAGCTGTTGATTAGATATATCAAAAAGTAGGTATGGTGGATGTCATCCATCAAGTACAGTTTAGATATTCAATTTGCTTTTGGAAGCCTAGGCCATTTGTTTTCGACATCCCAACCGAGGAGTTTGGCATAAAATATTCAGCGTCGTAGCAAAAGTTAATTACGCTCACGGACGTCTCTCACAGCTTGTCTTCAGATTATGTAAAGATCGTTAAATCACGAAAATTACACGAAAATTATATTCATTGCATGCTTTGACCAATTGTATTGTTTCTTGTGTATTCCTATATGAAGTTTTTGTATGTGTTTCCGGGTTCTCCCTTTATCATTTCATCCAATAGGAATAGTTCTTCTAATTCTTTTTAGAATGTTTTTCTCTTGAATATGATTTTAAAAAGCCGACCACTAAGTGGCTAGTAATGAAAACTGAAAATTGCACATTCTCTCTTAATGCTTCTTTGTGGGTGTGTTTTATTTTGCTTTTTGAAAAGACCTGGGATGCTACGGGCAGAATTCTGAGGAGTGAGGATCCTCTTAGCCTCTGTTTCAATGGGGTGAAGGAAGGTCCATTAATGGAAGGGGAAAGGAGGGGAAGGGAAGGAAAGAGAGAGTAAGTAAAATATTTATCTTTCCCTTGTTTGGGGGGAGGGAGGGAAGGTTTATTAATGTAATATGTGTTACCTTGTTTGGGAGAAAAGTAGGGGAATGAAGATTAAATATATAAAATTATAAAAATATCCTCATTTTTAAAAATAAATCTATATGTGAAAAAAAATAAGGATAAAATTGGAACAATATATTTTTGAATTCTCTTTCCCTTTCCTTACACCCCAAATCGGAGTATAAAAAATTTCACTGATTCCCGAGCATGCAAGGGTAAGCTTTACCCTTCTCTCCTCTTCCCCTCCATAACTCATTCCATCCCAAACAAGGATAAAAATTACCCTTCCCCTCATTTACTCTTCCCTCCCCTCCTCCCAAATAGAGGGTTAAGTGACTACTTCTCTAAATGCACATCCTTTTATATTCTTAATTTCCAATTTGTTTTTTACCTTGAAATCTTTTCTTTAGCAATCCTTGGAATGTTTTCCGGTTAAACACAATTTGGTATTTGTGAAGAATTCTTCTACTAGATGCAGTTACCTTCACATAAATCATACTTGTAATATCGTAGACAGTGTTTCACTTATAAGTTCCATATGCCCTTATTCCATGAAACTTGTATGATTTATATAGTTCTCAAGTTCCAAATAGAAGCTTACGGTATTTTCCAAACTAGACTGAGGTAGAGAAGGAAAATCAAGATAATAGTGTTGATAATAGTGTTGCATTGGCATTTTTTTTGTGATAGCACCTAAGCAGTATAAAATACATGCTAGGACTGGAAAACTCTTGTTGCGAAAGATAGGGACAATACCTCTCAACCTCTAACGCGGAAGAAGAGGAAGAGAGAAAGAGATCGCGCAGAGCAACGAGATAAAGCCGCATGAGAAAGAACAAACACGAAGAAGGAGAAGAAGAGGAAAGAAGTAGAAGAAGGGAGAAGAATTACCGTAGTTTGGCGATGTGCCTACTTTACGAAAACAATCGAAGCTTTATTAGAATTCTCTCTATGTCTAATTGCCTTCATATAATAGGCTTACAATGATCCTATAAATAGTGCTCAAACCTTACCATGTAAAAAAAGACCAAAAAAAATAATAAAATTCCATTACGGAGAAATCGTAACAAATTCTGTTACGGAAAAATCATAACAAAATTTTTCTGCTCTTTCCGGGCATGGCCATGCAAATCTCCTTCTTTTCATCTATGGTATCCCTCGCATTGACTTTTACTTAGATATGAGCCACCCGTCAACAATCTCCACCTTGGCGAATATTCACCCCTTCGAAGAACACGAGCATCTGAGTAAAACTCCACCTGGATCTCTGGGTTTGGGATTTTTTCCTCTAGAATCTCAAGACATGGATCAAGTTCAAGCAATGCTTGAACTTTTCTGTAGTCGTTGGCTTTGTCAACATGTCTGTAGCATTGTCTGCAGTGTGAACCTTCTCAAGTTGAATTTTCCTGGAAGCAATCAGCTCTCTGATCTTATGAAACCTCACATCAATATGTTTGGTTCTCGCATGATACACCTGATTCTTCACCAAATAGATAGTACCCTGACTATCGCACAACAACTTGACTCCACCTTGTTGAACACCCAATTCTTTGACAAACCCTGTAAGCCATAAAGCTTTCTTTTTCTTGAATACCCACTTGCACCTTATAGCTCATTTCCACCAAATCCTACGTTTGGTTCTTATGCAACGACTTCATCCACTTGTCCTTCTCAAAGCTGTGAACCGCCTCCTGAAAAGATGTAGGGTCTCCGCTACTGGTGATGAGTGCATAAGATACTAAATCCTCAAAATCGTATATGGTGGGTGGCTTTATAACTCGTCTCGTCCTGTCTCCATCTATAGTGCGATGGACCGTGTGCCCTAAGCTATCATCATTAAAGTCATGAGTCTCTTACTCCACTTACACAACGTCCTTCTCCTTGTTGCTATGTGGTGTTTCTTTTCCATCTCCTTGAGTACTCAGTAACATGATCTTCTCGTCAAACATCACATCTCTGCTGATCATCATCCAGTTTGTCTTAGAATCCCAAAGCTTGAAGCTTTTAACGCCTTTATGATACCCTAGAAAAATGCACTACTTCAACTTCGCATACAACTTTGATCTTTCCTCACTAGATATGTGCATATAGGCTGGACATCCAAAAACTCGAAGATAAGAGTAATCTACTGGATTCCCTGTCCATACTTCCCCTGATACTTTGCCTACTAATGTTGCCCTTGGTGATCTATTAATAAGATAACATGTCATGTTAACCACTTTTATCCAAAAACTCTTTGCTAACCTTGTATTCATTCTGAGACATCTTGTCTTCTCAATGATTATCCTGTTTAATCTTTCTATTACACCGTTCTGCTGTGTTGTCCTGCAAACTGAGAAATGTCTCATAATCCTATACTACTCACAAAATTTTTGAAACTTTGAATTTGTGTACTCAGTCTCATTATATGATCTAATGTATTTTATCTTCCTCCTGGTCTAGTTCTCCACTTCAATTTTTTACAACTTAAATTTCGAAAAGGTTTTAGATTTGTGTCGCATGAAGTATATCCAGACCTTTCGTGAGTAGTCATCAATAAAACTAACAAAATACAAGTGTCCTCCACATGATGCTACATTGGCTGATCCCAGAAATATATATATACGTAGTCCAGAATTCCTTCCGTCTTGAATTGCACCTTCCTTTGTTTTCCAATAACACATAATTTGTAGAATTCAAGCTTGTGTTAGTGCAGGTTGCACTAATAGTCTAAACCTAAGTTTTGATGTATACAAATAGGTTAAAGTTAGACTTATGTGTGATCTAACGATTCTATTAAGTGTGCAGAATTGGACCAAAGGAAGTCTTGGTGAGTGAAACCAAGCAAAGGAAGACTTGGTGAGTGAAGCCAAG